>RPOG01001367.1:0-157121 GCA_008086565.1 Thalassoma bifasciatum | reverse complement strand
AACAGTGCCCTCCTCAATCCAAGCGGGCCGGTATGTGGGACTTCATGACAGCGGAGTGAGAGGCAGGAATAACGGCTGCACTACTGCATCACACAGCCAATACAGCAGGATGTGGCATGATTCCCTGTCCAAACAGGCAGGCACAGGCTCAGTCTCCTATATTCTCCAGTATGGTGGTGTGCATTAATACATTTCTCAGCTGACAGTCAGAAAGAGTGTCCTTTAAACGACGCCTCAGCACGGGAAAATGACCCCCGATAACCCGGACGTGTCTGCGGGGTCTCGGTGAATTTGACAGCCGGGGAGTCTCATCCGAATGGAGCAGCAGCAGCAGCAGCAGCAGCAGCAGTCGCAGCTTCTCAAAATTTGGAGTAATTTTCCAGAACCTCGCTGATAAATCCTCAATAATTCCCTTTGAGGAGAATTCCCACCGCTGCTTCCAGCTCAGGTTGGCTCGGACTTTGCCTCTCTGAAGGCGGACACAGACTTTTCTGTGGTGGTCCTCGGATAAGATGCTCCCTCTCCTCCGCTCTGTGGATGCCGCTGTGTGGATGCCGTGACCGTCTCAGCAATCTCTCACACACGCGCGCACGTGCGCAATCTCGCAGGGCCCGCACGTTCGCTCGCTCGCTCGCTCGCTCGTTCACTCGAGCACCGGCGCGCGCCGCAGTGTCCTCCCCTAGCAAGCTGGTCGCCCTGGCAACGCTTTTCCTCTGACCTCAATATTGTCGCTTTTCTACTCAAAAATGTGCGGCGTTTGGAGCGGTTTCTGTGGCGCTGACACGCGCGCGGGGATACAATGAATACCGCTCTCTTCTACAGAGGTGACGCAGGGGCACGTTTACATCTCCTCCTTTGGAGAAACGCGAGGGATAAGTGCTGAGGAGTTTCATTTTTACGGCATCACTCTCCTCTCCTCTGCTCGCATCAAGCCGGGCAGATCTGCATCAGCATGACGTCAGAAGACGTTAAAGGGATACAAGCCCATTTATTCACCTTTTTCTCTCATCCATCTCTCTCCCATGTATCTCCCCTCTTTTCCTATTCCCTCACTATTTACCTCAACACCTTCTTCATCCCTTCATCACCTTTGTCACTTTTCTCTATTGAAATGAGTGTTTTTCAACCTTGGGGTCACATGACATGTCTAGTAGGGGTGACATCGCTGAATTGATATTCCTATCATCGAACTACATTGATGTATACTTGTCAAGTTGGCCTTTCAGACAACACTATTCAACATTGTTTTAAATTGTATTAAATGGGATGTATCGATACTGAAAAAAAATGTGTGCTGGATTTAAGCACGCCCGACTTCTTATGGATGTGATTTTTTTTTCACTTTTAACAATAATGACGTTTAACTGAATAATTCTATGTTCAAAAACAAAGCAAAAGTAGCAGGGTAACCAACCGTTGAAGTGGTGGTTGCACTCACTGTACTTTTATTAAAATTTATTGAATATTGAAAATGAGAGCAGAAAAAGTTAATCTCCGGTTAATCCAACCCGAAGTGTTGGTTGCACTCTATTCAAATAAAATGTGGACATATTTTCCATTACAGTTGTTAACTTGTTTGTTTTTGTCCATAATTAAGTCATACCTGATTTCCTTACAAGACTCTTCTCGTACATTGTCCAGTATCCAGGTATCAAACATTTTTCTTTGAGGGTCACACAACTTTGCTTTTCTCAAACGGGGGCGTTCTGTTTGTTACAGGTAAACATTACTTCACAGGAGAGATGTGTGGCTTATTTAAGAGCATTATTGGTTCCCTTATTATATTTTTCATACCAGTTTTGCAATTCAAGTCTGAAAAGTGAACCTTTTCTTTCCTATTAACATAAAATAATCACTTGTTGAATTCATGCATTTGCACTATTCTTCTTGTCCTTAACCTTTCTGCCATTATTTTGTGATAATGAGGTTTCTATCAGGCTCATTTCTCCTGATCGCATGTGCTATTAACATGGAACTTCACTTGATGTTAAATGTCACATTATGTGTGGTTGCGAAGAAGTAGCCAACTAATTAACTCACTAAAAGATAATATTGGAAGTAGTTAACAACGAAGGAACATTCTATTTAAATAGCCCAACTATTAAAACTATGTGATTTTTAAAAGAAATGATAATGGTACGTTTTTTACTTTTATTTTTAAAATGCAATCTTGGAATTGGGGACCCCTGTTTTAAATGAACCAATATTATTCTTGAAAGAATTGGCAACTACAGACCATGATACAAATTGAATCACATTGTTAAACTGAATCGTTCCATCCCTGTCTAGTAAGTGATTTTGAAATATGACTAAGGGATACATTTTTTTAACCTCGTATCATTCTTTGTAAAATAAAAACATTACGCACAATCTTAAGCAACTATGTTATATACCTAAACTTCTTTGAATATCAATCTAGTTCAGATAAAATGCAACAAAAAGCAGTATCTGAGCTGGTGAATCTTGATTGATGGCCATAGTCATGTGACTGCACAGTTACCACGACCTGAGTTCCCTCACGTCAACCTTTATTAAACAAACTTACAGGCAGCAGGGAAACAGAAAACAAATGGAAAGATTTATTCACCCTCCTAGCCCCAAAAAGACAGTACCAAGAGGGACCCGAGCATTCCAAACAACATCCTACATCCACATGAAAAAATAATTTAAAAAAGTGAGACTCCCAAATTACTGAAGTAACAAATTTTTGAGTTTATATGTTCACAGATTCAGCTTTCCCTGATCAAAGACTCATCAGAGGAACATTTCTTCAACACATCTTCATGTTGCTTGTTTCTACACTATTTTAAGTTTGTGGGGCAATTTGTTGCAGTGTTTTGTTTTTCTGATACCACTGACTGTAAACAAATCGCACCCTGGGAATAATCAAGGAACCTTGAGTATGTAACTCAGCAAGCTCAAAAGACGCCTTGAGATAAAGAACATGAACAAACCAAGATTTTTACTCAAACAGAAATTTCCCCAGCCAGAAAAGCAGTGATTGTACTACAAAAAAGCTTGAGCATGCACTGAAAACATCCTAATATGTGAGCGTAATGCTAGAGCAATGGAGCTGCATACCATTACTGAGACATTAATTCTAAAAAGAATATGTCTTTGGGGTTGTCAGGAATTTGTGATGTAAAATAAGGTTGGGAATCACTGATCTAAATAGATCACAGTGAAGAATAATTTCATATTCCCTCTTCTTATACCCACACAATGCTAAGCATGTTAATCGTGGGGAATTACAGCTGCATTTTGGGTCCCAAATAAGACATTACATTAAATTTATATTGATACTGCAGAAGATATAAATGATACAACATAATACACAATGCACAATTACTTACTAATCATCCCTATAGGCCCCTTTAGGAATATAACACTCCTTTTTTGGGGGGTGGGTTGCTAACTTCAGCAGCTTGCTCATTTGTTTATTTTATGTTTTACTTTAAGGGGTAATAACCATCTAACATGCAGCATGGCTGAGTCCCTGATCTCATCAATGCAGATGGTAATGGCTGTGCAGTGGCAGCACCTGCTCCTCTGGATGCAGGACAGCCACATGTCTGTCCTATTACCAGGGTCATAACACAGCCAAACATCTGCCTCCGTCACTCTCCCACTGCAGAGCCATGTATCCACAGTCGGTGGGCCCAGGCCTGCCAGGATTTCCCAGCTCATTTAATAAAACTTACATTTTTGCTTCATCTTTGCACATTTTCAAGCTGCTATCTGCATCCACTTAAGCTAAAACATAATGAGTGTTCCGACCAATCATGTCTGAATGACGCCATGTGCTTTCAGGCAGCATCCAGAGCTTATTGAGGGAAAGATTTACAGCTAAACATCCGTGTGCCAGGGCTCATTCGGCTCCTCGTATAAACCTCGGGCGGAGAGACGGACAGGCTGTTTCTCCACTCGTGTGGGGAGCAGGCCTGTCGTCAATCAGCCAAAACATCATGTCAGCCCGTCGTGCTTTTTACCTTTGGACACATCCAGCAACCCGGGGGACACAGATGAGTCAGAGAAGGAGGAAGAGAAAGATCGCTATGGGGCTGCGATCTCAGCTATCAAGACAAATTGTCTTTGGAGGTGGATGTACATTCCCCCAGTGATATCCCATCAGGCCAAGGTGAGGCAGGAGAGAGACTGTGTCTTCATGTACAGGGGTGATGTTGATGTCCTAGACTTGATAGACCCTAGACAAGCATTGGCGTTAATGGTCCACCAGGGAGACCTGACAGCTGAGCTCTAGTTACACACACACACACTCTCCAAAATACACACCCCAACACACAAAAGCTTCTCCTCACTGTCTCACACAACTTCTTGTGGCTTGCTGATGGACTACATTGATAAGAGGGAGAAAGGACGTGTATCATGACAAACAGTCCATTCCCCTTTGCCCTAACATGGAAGAAAGCCACTGCCCCAGCACACTACACACACACACACACAGGCTCTTTAAGGAGTGATAGATGTTTTGTGGAGGTCAGTTTGCCTCTGCAGAGCCCCAGGGGGAGCTGCTGGTCTGTGGAGAACTGATCCACAGTGATTCTGAATCTTCATAAGGTCGAGGAGCTGCAGTAAAGTGGGTTGAGTATGATTAGCAGTGTTCTATGCTTAAGTGTACAGGAAAGAGGCACTTTCATGTGGCCCCTGAGACTTAAGTCCCCTGGAGACACCATGCCAGGGTGTTGCTTGTCTCAAAACCTATGTATAGTGCAAAAACTGAAATCTAAGCATGTCTTATCTTGAGTAAAATTTGTCTTATTATTCTCGATATGAGCTACATTCTACTGACAAATCCAGGAAAATGTCTTATTTTGAGTTATTTAAAGAAATAAATTAGGTCTGAATTGCTTCTAATAAGTCAAAAAATCTACCAGAGGGATGAGAAAAAAAGTTTTTTTTATTAGGATATCTTTGTAATTTCCAGAAATTTCACGAGCAAATTTTCTTATCCCATTGGCAGATTTATTTTTTACTTGTTACAAGCAATTCAGACCCAATTGTTTTCTTTAAAAAACTTGGAATAAGACAGTTTTCTGACCTGATCTTGTGAATGAGGTTCAAATCAAGAAAAATAAGACAATTTTTAACACAGATAATACAGGTTAGATTTCAGTTTTTGCAGTGCAGCAGCAGATAACATCACATACAGGACATAAACTATTCAGTCAAATGTGAAAGAAGAGTCACATCACTCATTTTTTTTGTTTTGTTTTTGTTTCTGTTTTTCCTTTTTTGTTTCTATTCTCACTGAGAATAATTGATATTTTAACATTTATCAAAGAAGTAGAGAGAGCGAGTACACATTATTTACTATTCCTTCTCACGCAAGGGTTTGATGTTGGCATTGGTGGGGACATAGCAAGCCAACCCCCCCAAGAATGATTTAATAACCAACTCTATAATAAAGATGTCTGAATTTATTCCAGTAGTTGCATGTAACATTACATTGTAGTGCAATCAACGTTGTTAAACTTTGCATTATAGATAAATCACTACATAACACAAGCATGTAGACTGTTCACATATCAACTCTGCTGGCTTTGGAGTATGTAATTCATTCCCCAAAAATACGGACGTATAAAATCATATGAGCATTTTGAGGTTTTATTGTATTTCCCCACACATTTTATTCATTTGTTTTTAAACAGTTGCACTTTTCCATATAAATACAGGAAAACAATGGGTAAAAATAACATTTAACAGTGTATCTCTTTGGCAATAAATATTTTCTTTTATTCAATATCTGTATTGTAAGGCTTCTACAATTATGAGCGCTTCCTGTGAGAGACGCATGATGCTCCCAGCTCAGCGTGACTCTAAATCTGCAGCCAGACTCTTCTCCTATGTTGCTCCCAAATGGTGGAATGAATTGTTTAGCTCCATACGATCTGCAGAGTCTCTTTCCACTGTTAAAAGACGTCTGAAGACTCATCAGTTCAGGGAACATTTAAGCACTTTTTCAGACTCTTCTTCTCTTTGTTTCTGGGGTAGAATGAACCAGAAGGTCTCAGATATAGCTCTTAGTGAACATTGAACACTTACTTACTTACAGTTGAATGTTGTGGGATTTGTTGTATGGTGGTCAGTTACTGGCTCTATATATTATTTTTAAAAAAGAAAAAAAAAAAGAGTGTGTCTCGTTAACAGCCCTTTTTCTGCTCTAGATGGCGGCACTTGTGGCCATTTAACTTTAGCACTTCATCACTCTTATGAAGGTTTCATCCTTCAGTCTTTATTCTTGCTTGTTGTGCTTTGCTTTGGACAAAAGCGTCTGTGAAATGAAATTGTAGAATGATAGAATAAACCCTTTAGGTAACTTACACTTGACTCCTAGAGAAGTGTGGCATGTCCACTTTTCTTCTCTTTTCTTTTCTTTTCCTTGACATCCTTCAAATACTACTTACCAAGGATGCTCACACGCACAGGGGCACACAGGGGCACACACACATACATGTAAATGCAAATGATACAAGTGATTACAATCATAATATCAATGTTGATTTTCAGAAATAATTATTTGGTTGCTTACACTCGCAGTTGCAGATACATGCATTGCCTCCTGTCCTATCCAACGAATGTGCCATACTCATAAACTAAACACTAAAGACAGTGGCTGTATTGATAGTGACCACACATCTGTGGCTGGATATTTGTAGGGATGTGTCCCCAGAGTCCCCACCCAATTCTACACCCCTGTTCTCAAGAAAAAAGTATTCCAAACAGAGTCAGAGCTCACAGTATTTATTCTTACCCCTTTTATTGGATGAAGCCAACAGTTTAGAAAACATTTATCACGATACTTCCAAATTTAAGTGTGCCATAAACAAGAAAATACATAAACTTCAATGCAGCCAGAAGTGATCTTTAATAAAAACTTCACTCTTAGTCAGTCTTTACAAGGTTTCTCTCTGCCGCCAATCAGGGACTTGTTGATTTTAACATTCCTTCATTACTCAGATACTTATTTGTCACTCTTAATATGTGAAGAGGGTTTAAGAACGGAATTTAAACTGTTTGAAAAGTAGAGAGACGTATAAAAAGAATACAGCAACAAGCAATGTTGTTTTGTGGTTTGAGAAAGAAACAAACAGTCTTTGGATAAAAGAAAATAATTTATCCGTCTCTGCAGATTACATCACTTTCACTGCAGTTTGTATAAAACAACAACAGATTCACAAAGATCAGTTTCAGACAGAGGTCAGAGAACTCAGGCATGTAGAGAACATACAGACTCCACTAATGAGACCAGGGACTGAACCAAGAACCTGTTTGCTCGTGTGTTAACCACTACACCAGCGTGCAGCCGGGATGACATTTGATCTTAGCTGAGGTTTGTTTCACTCTGTAGTACATTTGAATCATGGTTTTGAATATGAAAAGCAACACCTGAAATCGTATTTAATGCTTTGAAATTTGTAACTAACGAGTTAATGAAATGTACCTATAACAAAGTGTATATTATGTTGCCTGGTTATTGCATCATAAAGCACTGCCTATGCTTTTCATTTGCTTTTAAGTCATATAGAGATGTACACCATGCTGTGGAGTTTCTGCTTGCAGTTTTTTTTTTCTACTTTCCAAGGTGTCAATCAAGCAACACACAACCAAAACCATTACAAACTGTATTTTTCTTACTTAGAAAATTCAACTCTGTTTCTTCCTTAATTTAAAAAATTCCAAATGCAACTTTAGTTTCCAAAGTAAGTTAAGTTTAATCTTAAATAATGTCATTATCCTCCTAAGTTTTACCACAGAGATAACGAGAAGAACCAGTGAGGAAGGCCCGGTGGTTGTTTGATGATTTTGACTTTGTATATTGTGCATTCCATCTACTTTTCAGTCAGACCTCCTGAATGTTTGATCCTTTTGACCTTCCTCCAGACTCTGGTATCAATTCAAAGATTAAATACTTCCCTCTTGTAACAGTCTATGTCTGAATTATGCTTGAACTTGTCTCATAGACACATATTCATTTTGCCCTGAGCCATTATCAAACATTTAAACATTCCGCTGGATTTAATATTTCATTTACAATCAGCTCCAACAACTGTGTTCTGTGATATTTCAATCAAATTATTTATTTGCCTGAGGGTGTTTGCACTAATATGTCACAGCAATCTCATAAAGCCATTAACCTTTCTGTCTAAGGCAGAAAGCCCATTTTCTTTACGCCTAATTTACCTTTCCTGCATCCTGACCTATTGAGCATGCCCACAAATCCCTTGGGTATGCAGACTGCATTTCTCAGAGAATGAGACGGGACATTAAAAGGAAACAAGTTGCTGGTCCTTTTCGAAAATTGGGGTGGATTGTGAAGTAGTGCTTATAAGTTTACATGCCCTAGAAGAATCCATGATTTCTTGGCCATTTTTCAGAGAATATGAATGATAACAGAAACTTTTCTTTCACTCATGGTAAGTTTTGGGTGAAGCCATTTATTTAAAAACAACAATGTTTACCATTTTAAATCACAATGACAACAGAAACTTCCAAAATAATCCTGATCTAAAGTTTACATACCCCAGTTCTTAATACTGTGTATTGCCCCCTTTAACATCAATGACAGCTTGAAGTCTTTTGTGCTAACTGTAGATGAGGGTCTTTATTTTCCCAGATGGTAAAGCTTCACATTCCTCTTGGCAAAAAGCCTCCAGGTCATGTAAATTCTTTGGCTGCCTTGCATGAACTGCAGGTTTGAGATCTCCCCAGAGTGGCACAGTGATATTGAGGTCAGGAGACTGAGATGGCCACTCCAGAACCTTCACTTTATTCTGCTGTAGCCAATAGCAGGTTGACTCGTCTTGTGTTTTGAATCATTGTCATGTTGGAATGTCCAAGTACGTCTCATGCACAGCTTCTGGGTTGATGAGTGTAAATTTCCCTCCAGTATTTTCTGATAACATGCTGCATTCATCCTTCCATCAATTATGACCGATTTTCCTCAGCATTCCTCAGTGATCCACCTCCATGTTTCACAGTAGGAATGGTATACCTTTCATCATAGGCTTTGTTGACTCATCTCTAAATTTAAATGTATATGGTATGGACAAAAGGTTAAATTTAGGTGTCATCACTGCGTATGACTTTGTTCCAGAAGTTTTGAGGCTTGTCTCTGTGCTGTTTGGCATATTGTAAGTGGGATATTTTGTGGCACTCGAGTAGGAATGGCTTTCTTCTGGCAGCTTGACCATGCAACCCATGTTTCTCCTAGTGCCTCCTGATTGTGAATCTCGAAACAGGCAGACTATATTCCTTCAAAGAGTTCTGAATTTCAGCTGAGGTTATTTGTGGGCTTTTCTTTTCTTTTGGACAAATTTTCCTGGCAGTTGTGGCTGAAACTTTTATTGGTCTACCTGATCATGGTTTGGTTTTGACATAATCCTTCATTTTCCACTTCCTAATTTGGCATCTTCAATTCCTTGGATATCTTTTTTATTCCCCTTTCCTGTTTTATACAGTTCAATCACCTTTTCCCACAGATCCTTTGACAATTCTTTTGCTTTCCCTATGACTCAGAATCCCTAAATGTCAGTGCAGCCCTGGATGAAAGATGCAAGCATCTTTCGGGAGCTCAGAAACTCACTAACCTTTTATACACACACACTGATTGCAAGAAAATGGTTCACAGGTGAGGATGGTTACCTTTAGTAGACATTCAAACACATTTGTGTTAACTTGTGTTCATGTCATCAGGCCAAAATGACCAGGGGATGTAAACTTTTGATTAGGGTTACTTTGGAAGTTTCTGTTGTCATTGTGATTTTAAAAGAGTAAACAGTTTGTTAATAAATGGCTTCACCTGACCACCAACATGAGTGAAAGTAAAGGTGTTGTGTTGTCATTAATATTATCTGAAAATGGCCTAGAAATCATACTCACCTGAGCACTTGTGAAAAGAAAATTCCCTGCAAAGAAGTTGTTGTAAAAGTAGCTGATATGAGGACACGCCAAAGATATTTAATTTACTGAGATGTTTTGGAGAAAAAGAGATAGGGGGTTGCACGGTTGGATGCTCTCACGCTACGAAGCAAAGTGAACTGCGCAAAGTGCTGCAGTAAAACTCAAAGTGTTAATTCTCTCTCAATATGATCCTTCACATGTATTACGCTCCCACAGTTTGACACTGGAAGTTCAAAATCTCACCTCCCCTCCTGTCCCCCACGTTCTCACCCTCACACCTTTAAACCCCTTCCACGTCACACCCTGTCTGCATTCCACACACACACACACGCACACACGCACACACTCCCCTCTTCACTTCATCACTGGTAATCTCTTTTGACTTCCTTGTACATTCACATTTATTCCAACCTCTCTTCCTCTCATCACACTTTGTACCTCTCTGCCCACCAAGAGGTACCTGCCCTCTGGGAAGGTAACTGGTGCTTTTCCAATCTTCCTCCCACTTCCCCTCCCGCTCCTCCACTCTTGGCAGTGTGCTCTGTTTCTCACATGCTCACTTATCACTGTTAGCTTGGATTTATGTTTGTGCACAGTGCTTGGTAGGGGAGAGTTGTTTTCTTTTTTTTTCTTCTTCTTGTTTGGTGAAGCAGACCACCTAGAGCGTGTTGTATGAGTAAGATGTTAAACAAAAAGAAAGCCTGACCACTCTGCAGTCCTTATAAAGCAGCCAAGTGACACCTCATGCTCTGCTCATACTTTTGAATTTAATCAACTTGACGGTGAGAAAAATAATACAATACTTACCATACTCAAAGGATATTTTTTAGTTTTACAGTCAAAGACATAATGACGCATTGCTCCCTCCAGACTATGGCACACCCCACTTGGTCTCAGCATGTGGAAGCTCTTTGTATTTGGCCTGACAGTGTTTTTCTGTTTCCCAGCCTGTGCCCTCATATGACTGTGCTTGATCAAGGGTCATTAATGCCACCCACCAACTTAGGCCATAGAAACTTTTTGTGATGGAAGCATTGAAAATAGAAGCTGGACGATACATTAAATTGATATTTAAAGCGAAGGTTCAAGAAACGTTTCTTTTAAAGCTGCAGCAAGCACTCTGAATGTCATTGAGTTATCTTAAAGGGACTGAGCAGAATCTACAGAAAGTGGCTGGAGGACTTGCACAAACTGTTGTGATGTATTTATACAAAAAGTAAAAGTAGATTGGATCTTCTTTTTAACAACACTTTTCTTTGTTAAAGACAACTTTTTACCAGATACAACACAAGAAGGTTACGTATTTTTTGACAGTTATGAAGCACTGTTTTTTGGATACATAAGAACAAGCAAACTTTGTGAGTTGGTACGATTTTACAGTTTAGTACTCGGCTACATTTAGCACTACTCACAGCTTGGTGCTCTGAGACATGTCTGTAACATGTAATGTGAGTGACCCCTAGTTATGGCCTACCAGTGCTCATCTACCAACTCCAACCTCACCAGACGGAGCAAACATAACCTCGCTCTTAATTTTATTTATAAACTCTCAGGTCTGTACAGATCACTGAAGAATAAATGCTGCATGAGGGTTAGAACGAACATATACACAAACGGCTCAACCCATGTTTTAGCCTTTAGCTCATGTTTTAGCCTTCAGCCCATGTTCCACCACTCATTTAGCTTTCTTCCATGTCAGACAGTGTGTCTCCTGTTTCCAACATTATTACCAAATAAATCACAGAAATCGTTTTCAGCCAAGAAAAACACAGATTTCTCTGAGCTAAATGTCGTCAGCCAGCATATTCATAGAGACTTTGACATGCAGTAAATCAATCTGGTCTAAACCAACTCAATCAGGAAGCTAGGAATATGCATTTAAAAACCACCTATTTTAGGGCTGATTAACTCATTTTAAGTTGTGGATTATGATCAGGCATATATCTCGATATCAGTCTTATTCCAGGTCACTTAGAAAGTCCTCACTGCCTCTTTAAGTGGGTTACATTTCCTTAAGTGACTCAAAGTACACAAAACGTCAACTACTTTCAGATTTTTCACTTTTGCAAAGCTCTTACACAAGTTTTTGGACACCCAATGCATTTGTGAAATATTGTACCAAGAATCCCTCATAGGGCTTTAAGTGCAGTTTTATTTACTCCAGTCACAACCAGAACACTGAACAAATAAAAACAGATGGAAGGATAGATGCCCCCAGGTCCCTGCAGAGACAGGCACCTCCACGGGTAGATAATTCCAAAGAAGAGGAGCCTGATAACCAAAGGCCCCACCTCCCATATTACTTTTAGAGACAGTTGTTACAACAAGCAGACCATGCTAGAAACTGCGTATTCAGTCAGTTTGTTCTCAGATTGTACTGGAGCAGCAGCGTTTTGGAGCATGTCATCACTCTCATCTTCAAACAGTTGTTCCCTCCAATAATGATGAAGTCACTATGAATCCTGAAACAGGAGCATCAAGGTGATTTGTGCTTGTGTTCCTTGTGTGGCGCTCTCCCAGTCTCTCCTGTAGGGCTACGGCAGCTCTGCTTCACTTTTTCTGGCTCGTTTCTGCACCTGTGGCTCCTGCGCCTGCGCACCTGCTGCTCATCAGCCTCATCACCACATACATCTAAGCTCCGTGGAGACAGGAGTCAGGCGCCATAGAGGGAGGGCTAGATGGGGGATTTTTCAGAAAGCAAGCCCCACAAACACAAATCTCTTCAAAGGCAAGTTTGCAGGAAGCATTGATGATGTGCTGGGTGCTAATTATCAATTAATGATGAATTATTGAGTCTGAGTGGGAGAAAAATATGTGTTCTGATGTTGCCACTGTCTAGCTATGTGATCTAGTGGGTTTTCATCTTTTGGTCCATTTCCCCAGCTTTTCTTTGCTCAGCTACCACCTCTCCCTTCACTCCGGCCCTCCCTCTCTCTTTGTTTTCCTATAGTTGTGCTCCTCCAGACCCAAGGGGTTAGGGCTCCTATACCTCCTCTCTGATCTGTAGCAGCAGGAAAGCTACATGATTATTATTTAAGCAGCTCCACTGGTTCCCCTCATATGCCACCGTCTCTACTTCTCAATATATAACCAAGAAACCCCTTTATACACTTAGAGCACGCACACACACACACACACACACACACACACACACACACACACACACACACATAGACATCATTAGCTCACAGGCTATCTTCTTCTAATTGTGCCCATATGATCACTAATATTGTCTCCACCTTCATAATTTGTCCAGTGCTAATAGCAATGCCACAAGTTCTATCATACAACATGCTAACAAAGAGAGGTATAGAATAGATGAATAAATAAATAATAAAAAGAAATTCAGGGTGTGACTTTGCATTTTTTATGGCTTCCTCCACCCTGGGAATGCTGGGTTTACGGCCTTCTGATCATAAATGCACATAGAGACATTATTAACACTGATAGGTTCATATGCCGTGTCTGTGCTTGTTCCTGTGCCTGTGGCTTGTGTGTGTGTGTGTGTGTGTGTGTGAATTTGTGGTACCCTGCTGAGAGAGGTGCTCAGGTCGGATGTATTATTCATGGTCGAGAGAGTAAACTCACAGAAAGGGAAAATGTGCCTATTTGATATGAGCTGGAGGAGGTCTCTCAGTGATGGATTGTGTCCGTGTTAAGCTGCAGACACATTCACACTTTTATACTGTTAAGAGACGACCACATCAAACCTAACATGGTAAAATGGTCATTTTTAACAATGACAATGCGTTAGCTTTACAATTGTCTTATATTACCCTGAGGACCGATGAGTATGGCTATAATGTGCTACACTCGCATGAATGTGCTCATAATATATTTATCTATTTAAAAAGTTGTTATTATAATAGTTTTGAATATTCACGCCACTCTTTGTTATTATAGCAATGATGCTATCACCCAATTGCTGGATCTCATAAATGTCAGGAGGCAGAACTGGGTAAAAACAGGAGGAAGGTGGACTCAGGTGCAGATTTAAGACAAAAGGTCATTTATTCTAACCAAACTAAAAAAAAAAAAAAAACCTTAAAAAAGGAATCCAAAAATATCTAAAAAAAAAAAAAAATCCAGGGGAGACACAGGAGACAATGTATTTGACCAAACGGGGGTTGACGTAACACTTAACCTACGCAGACTGAACTGAGGACAGAGATTGAATACACAAGAATTGATCAGACCCAGGTGTGGCACATGACACAAGTGAAACACATGAGGGCCAATCACAGAGGAGGGAAACCCAAGACCAGGAAGTGAAACAATGGGAGCAGGTACAACTGAAACAAGGGAAACCCAAGAATAACCAATAAACCAGAACACAAAACACAAAACATACACAGAACCAGAAAACTCAAAATGAGGATCCTGACAATAAAATGGCAACATCACAAAAAACAGCCCAATTAATGGTCAGATATATATTCAACTTATGATCCCTGCAGTTCATTAAGAGCTGCTAATGTTGCATTGTTAATAAAGACCCAACATAAAGGCAAGATAAGGAGTCTTACCTCATCTTACTCCAGAAGGACATGGACAAAGTGTGTTGTCTGGTGTTGATGGTGAGACTGTATTAGTTGTAGCAGCTGGAGTCTGCCAGGTCCACAGCTGGAGGACTCCCAAAAACATGTCAGTCAGGAACTTTAATGTGTTGTTAAAATTAAAAGTCAGAGAGAAGAGGGAGAGAGTCAGGTAACCCTGGTGGACTAAACCTATAGCAGCTTGACTGCGAGCTGGTTAAGCCCATAGACTGTATTCATCCATCGTCTTAACCGTCTATCCTGCTATTCAGGGTCGCGGGTGGCTGGAGCCTATCCCATCTGTCATTGGGCGAAAGGCGGGGAACACCCTGGATTGGTCGCCAGTCAATCGCAGGGCTGACATACAATCAACACTCACACCTACGGGCAATTTGGAACAATCAATTTGGACTGTGGGAGGAAGCCAAAGTTCCCGGAGAGAACCCACGCATGCATGGGGAGAACATGTAAACTCCACACAGAGAGGCCCACCATGCACGATCGAGAAATCGAACCAGTGACCTTCTTGCTGTGAGGCTGCTGCGCTACCCGCTGCTCCACCGTGCAGCCCCCTTAGACTGTATAATAAATGGATCTAGTCTCCATTACGTCACCCAACTGTTTCTATACAGATAGTTTTTGTACCAGGCTGTAAACAAGTTTATTTGTATTATGAAAACTGTTTTTTTTTTGTTTGTTTGTTTTGGTGTGTTTGTGACTTTTTGTACTTCTGGAGCCAGCCTCAAGTGGACACTCGACCAACGGCAGCTTGTGGCACTTTTTGCATTGTCTCCCACTTTCATACAGGAGGTTGCTGCTTGGTTCAGACCTGATCCAGCTCTAACTATTTGAGCTTTATCAAAAAGGAAAACTTTAAGTCTACTCCTAAAAGTAGAAGAGGTATTTGCTTCCCAGATCTCAACCAGTAAAATATTCCAAAGGAGAGGAGTCTGATAACTAAAAGCTCCACCTCCCATACTACTTTTACAGACTGTAGGTACAACAAGCAGGCAGCATGGTGATAGTGCAGTGTTAATACAGGATGGTTCATTAACATTAAGATCCTTTGAAGTCTGAAGAAGGATTTTAAATTCTATTCTAGCTTTTATGGGTAGCCTGATTAGAAATACTAACTCAAGATGAGCTCTTCCCAGTCTCATTTAGTACTGAAGCTGCAGAGTTTTGGACCATGTTATCAGACTCTTTTCCCCATAGCTGTTCTCTTAAATAAAAACTAAAATTCCTGGAGAATAACTCAAAAAAAAAAAAATCAATATTCCAGCATTTTTTGTCTATGTGAATGTTCCAGGATTAGCACAGCGCAAAAGTTTATTTTATATTCCTGGGGCTGGTACAACAAAAAGCAAATTCTACAGTTACATCACACCCAACAGAGCTCACAAAAATTCTTCTTTGTCTGCAGTAGAGCTTACAGATGTGTGTTAAGCTGATATTATTTATATTTTATTATATATACGGATGATATTACCGATCAAACAAGCCTTCTACAAACTTGCATCATCCTGCTCCTCTGTTGGCAGCTCTTTCTCCTTTGACTTCTCAATCCAGCAACCCATCATTGAGTCAGTCTGCCAGTATTTATTTATATTGTATCAAATCATTACAAACGTTTTCTCGAGACACTTTTCAAAACACTAACAGGTCTTGAAGTGTCTCACTCTTTCTCCTCACCTGGATGATACTGCAAGGCAACAGCTATGTTGCATGCAGGGGTTGCTTCTTTTGGTTCTTCTAAATATCTGTCTTTTGGCTGCAAAGAGTCAAGTATATTAAAAATAGCTGATGAAATATACAGATTTTTGAGATGCATTTTTGGTGCATGGAGAATGAGGCATAACAGAGTGTTTTCAAGTAACAGAAGGAGCAGTGGAAGGGTTTCTTCAGAGTGATCTTTGTGTTACTTTCTCTATAATGTTTGCTGTAATAATATGACATGCAATTACCGCATGAGTCATAATGTAAAGCAACTATTATCAAGACGCAACCAGCATGTATGGACAACTAAATATAACACTGTAGTTCAATCTGTTCTTTCTGCAACTTTGATTCATATTTCCACCAGACTGAGTACGAGTTCATCTTTTAATTATCCTCCAACATAAAACACATACATAAAAGTAAGGCCATAGAGTTGAATCACTGAGAAGGTTAGGTTGGGTAGAAATGTTTCATGAATCTCTGAAGTGGATCTGTTCAGGTCAGAATCTACAATTTCAAAGAGTTAAGAGGTTGAAGAAACTGTCGCTGTCCATGGTGCTGAATCTGCAGACAGATTTGTAGAATTTGTTATTCAATTCAATGTTAATAACAAGGTTTCAAAACTGTTGCAACAAAGGCACAAGGTTGTATCACCTCTTTTTTAACCAATTAATACCCTGTGTGTCATCACAGGAAGTTCTGTTCTGACATGATTTGGTGCTGACATCTTACCGACATGTTTTCGGGTCACGCCTCCTGATTCAAAATAAGTACTAAACACTTCAGGAAGATTTTGAAGACAGAAAATAATCCAAGTCTATTTCAATTCTTTACAGAACAAGAGATTTTGAATAAGAAATGTCTTCATTTACTGTACTTTTCGCTTGTGATGCCTTATTTGACTTTCTGTGCTGAAATTTGGGGAAATGCATATAAAACTAACCTAGATCCAATAATTAAACTGCAGAAAAGAGCTATTAGGTTAATAAATAAAGTTGCATATCGTGATCCTAAAAATCAGCTTTTTTTAAACTTGCATACATTAAAATTTATGGACATTGTATACTTAAAAACATTCGAAATTAGAGCATTCATTCATTCATTCATTCATTCATTCAAGAGAGGACTTTTGACTTCCACTTTAGGAGATTTATAGACTGCTACTTTTACTTCCACTAAAGTTAAACTTTAACAAAGAACCTGTATTTGTACTTGAATAGAATGTTTAGTTTTCTTTCCGTGTCTCCATGAACAATTTTACTTTTAAATCTGTTTCTATATGAAGTTATTTCTCTTTGTAAGGTTGTTTCAGAAGTGTTAAAGGGACAGGATTTGTTTTATTTGTTGTTGTGCTAAAATTGGAACCATTTCCAGAGTAAAAGGTTCATTTTCCGACCCAAACTTAATAAAGCTACATCCTGACACCTGATGTATCTTACTCTTTCTGGAAAACACAAGGGTGGCAGCTGTCAGTCATTGTGAAATGTGATGTGAATTTAACATCTAATCACGAATGAAAAAAAGAAACAATGCTCAGAAAAAGGACTTGAACACATTATAGCCAAACAATATCTTTACATCACCAAAGTACAAGGATGTGAGAAACGTTTCTTCAAGGTGTATTGCATTTTTTTAAAGTTTTACCACCTCCTTCCTGGAATGAACAGGGAGCAGACGGAGTTTTTGAGTGATTCTGCAGCCAGACACCACAGGGAGAATTTTTTGTGACGACCTCACTTTGGTGTCCATGTTTTTTTTTGTTTTTTTTTTCATTTTTTCCATTCTATGGTCAGAGCTGTGAAGTGGATGAATTACCTCAGAAAATGAGAAGTGCTCACTCATACAGATACAGATACAGTTTGGAACAGTATTTGAGATGACCGGGTCTTTTATATACAAAGAAAAAGTCTTAGATCCTTGAGTTCAGCTTATGAGAAATGGGAGCCAAAACAAAAAGTAATGCATTTCTATTTTTATTCACTGGTTAAAGCTTGGTTACTGAAGATCCAGTTTCTGTAGTTTTAACCATAAAACTTAGGCCCATTCTTGTTGCTTTGCTGTTTCAGCTGCTCTACAGTTCAAGGTCTCTATTTCTTTTCTTCTATGATATTTTTAGGATGTGACAAGTTAGGACCGCAGGCAAGTCAGTTAAGCACCTGGGCTCTGTGGAGCACCTGGCCTGTTATGGCTCCATGCTGTTGAAACACATGCAGAATATAGTTTGGCATTGTCAGGCTGAAATATGCAGGGTCTCCCCCTTTAAAATTCACTCACAGGATAGCAGCGTATAAAACTCTAAAAGTTATAAAGTATAAACTGTTGCCCAGTGTGTAACTCAGAGCCATACAGTGATGTAGCTCCAGTCCACTGTGGATGCCGACTTTTCAACTGCACTGGTCAAAGGTCTGGTTCAAGATGTTGATTTGGTCAGTTTTCTTCTTCCCATCAGTCCATGTTGAATGGGCTCATTTAACCATAGAATTTTCTAGTTACAGCATTAAATTTGTGTTCTTTATGGGACTTGAATAATCCTCAAAATCTAGTTTAAGAAACAGTTAACTGACTTTTGTGGATTAGCAATGTAAAATACAGCCATCATCATGTTTTTTTTTTGTTGTTGTTGTTTTTTTTTAAAACTATTATTTTCTAGCTTAGATCCTTTTTATTAAATGTCCAGGTTGTAACACTTATCCACATTTAATTAAAGCTATTATAGTGATATCTCTGTGGTGACTCTGTCTTTGGTTCATGTTTTGTCCGTGTCATAATTGAAGTTTCCCTGTAGTTCCTGGTTACTTTGTTTCTTTAGTTATCTGTGTTTCTTATTAATGTCTCTTGTTGCGCTTTTTCTTATTCGAGGATTCAAGGAACTTTATTGTCATGCCAGCTCACATAAACATGTCAGTGGTACAAAATTAGCACTCAGCTCCCTTTTTTTTCTCAAAGCCTCAATAAATAAGAAGTGCACACTAGAGCAAGAGCAAATGTAGGTAAGAATATAAGCAATATTAGTATAAAATTAAGTAAAATATAGACACTAAAATAATGAAAAGTTGAAAAAGCCCAAATTAGTTGTTTTTTATCATTAAATTGCTGTGTAAACAGTGAGGTAGACCATGATTTGCACTTGTGAGAATAAAGATATTGCACAACTGTTATGATATGCACATGTGTAGATATGCATTATGTTTACTTTGTATGTGTTTGGTTACGTTTTACCTCCGTGCCTTGTATTTCCCTCCTGTTTGATTCCCCTCACCTGTTTCACCTGTGTCTTCAGTCACACCTGTGTTTAATTACCCCATTGTCTGTTTAGTCTCTGTCTTTAGTTTAGATTCTTGTTAGTTTATTCCTCATGTTTCCTGCCACTGTCATGACAATCTCTTCATGGAGAACATGTAAGAACATAAAAAAGAGCCATAAGAACACAGATACCACAGAGCTGAAGGCTTTCTAATGTTTTTTTTCTTCTTATATTTGGATCTCTTGGCTGTCAGAGCTGCGGCAAACTGGATCCTGATGAAGCCATTCCTGCTGGAAAGTCTTCAATATGAAATAAAGAATTTTGAATAAGCCCATGAGTTACAAGACAAGACAAGTCAAGATATCTTTATTTGCCAAAACACATTTGAATTTAAATAAAAAATACATAAAACATAAATCCACAACAAACAGTGACAGTAACAAAAAGAAACAGACAATTAAAAAAAACAAATCTATCTTCACCACCACCTTCACACCAAAGTCCACTTAGTTACTTAAACATATGATAGATTCACTTACATATAAGTTCGTTTAGGCACATACACATATATGTAAACATAGATTAGCAAGATAAAAAAATAAATAGATGAATAAAATAAAACAAATAGCTCAAGACAGTAGCTCAAAACAGGGAATTCAGAAAGTCAAAAAACTTGACTGTTTCAGAGCAAAGAAATTTCATTCCAGTGGCATCCCATCTAAGAAACAAAAAAAAGACAGTGACATATAACAGGGGGGCACTGGAGCAGGACTGTGGGTCACCAGTGTGCCCAGTTTTATTTGATGTAAAAAGAGTTCAAGAAGGAGGAAGAGGAGGAAAAAAAGCAAACTAGGCTCCTGTGGGGGGGTGGGGGGGTGTTGAATAAAGAAAAAAACCCTTGGCATGTAAGAACATAATAAACCATTACAACAACAAAAACTCAATGACTCACACAGGTGGGAGGGGGAAGGGTGTTGGGGAGGGAAGGTGTCACAGCACAGACACTGAGAGGTGCGCATGCAGCCTCATTTGGGTACGTTGCATCAACCTCTCAGTACAAATTGCACTGTAATAGGGGGGGCTAGAAGGCGTTGAGTTGTTGAGGGAAACAAATCATGCTCAAAATATATTATACATACATATATATCCTTAAAATGCAGTTTACATTATCAGTGGTGTGAAGTCTTGGTGTGTTAAAGTTGTTGACCCTTACGACTTTTTGATAAGTAGGTCATTAAATGTATCATAAGACGGATTTGTCTTTGATCCAAAGCTGTTACTTGTGCTTTTGTTCTTTTCATTGTGAGCAGCAAAAAGACAGTTTTCAAGCAGGAAAGAGAAAGAAAAGGGTTTGGATTTGTTAGCAGGTGGTGGTGAGAACAAAGCGTGAAGAACGAAGGACGGACTCGTCTTTGTCGTTTAACGTGTGAAACAAAAGAAGTTGTCATGGTTCTGTTTTGGATTTTGGTTTTGGGTGGCGTTGGCTCCTCTGATCACCTCTGCGTTCTCTTTCTCCTGCAGCGTGTGTGAGACAGGGTGTGCAGCTGGCTTCTTTCATGACATGTGATGAGACACATCTGTTTCCACTCAGCTCTTCTCCTTGACTAGAAAAGCCTGCTCTTCTTCTTCCAATCCTCTGCCTGATCACTTCTTCTCCTGCTCACACTGAGGTTTTCTTCACTCTGTCCTGTGAGTTTGTTTCTTTTTTTTCCTTATGCTATCCTGTCTTTCTTCCACCTGCACAGCTTTTCCAGTGTACCGAGCAGCTTTTGCCAGCTCCTGCTCTTTGCCACCAGTGTTTTTCCATCTCTTTCCTCCCAGGTGACTGTTTTTCAATCCAGCTTTCCCTGCCTACCTGCACCTTTGTTATTTTTAGATGACTTTTTTCATATATACCTTCATGTGCCAGTCTCTGCTGGGGAGTACGAACTGAACACAAACCGAACTTTACCTCATGCTGCCTGTAGTGGCTTTTTGAAGACACAAGAACATGAGCAGTGGAACCTCGAGAACACGTTTTTGGGTTTGAGTCTGTGCAGATTTCTGAACTGGGAATGGAGTAATAATTCGTACCTGCTGAAACACAAAGAGCAGGAAGGGCACTTTATCTCTTCACATGTGGCTGATACCGTCCACTTGTACCTTTCCATCAGAAGAAAAGTGCATAAGTGCAGAGGATGAGAACAAATAATGACAACGGGAAGAGGTTTTATTTTTTTCAATTTGTATTTCTGAAAAAAATACGAGACCAGTTTCATTTGTCATGAATAAAGTAAAGGTGTTTTCAAAATTCAAAGTCAACCAGTTTGAGTCTCAGGAGTTTAAGTAACATGTTAAAGTCTCAGCACAGAGACAAACATAACAAATACAACAACATATAAAGAGGCAAAGCAACAACTTATTACTTATGAAATCATGAATAAAAAACACAGCAACAAAACGCAAAAAGACATGCAGGTTTATGAAACAGGGGAGTCAAACAGTACAACGACAAATAAGAAAGCACAACGACAAATGAAATAAAAAAATACATCACAAAAATAGAAGACTTTTATTCCTTTTCCTAATTTTGAGGGGCAGGTGCAAACTGGCACAGTGTACTGACAAGTGGCTACGGTCATTATAGTGAGAAGGACAAATAGGTGCAATGACAGATGAAGGGGAGAGAGAGCCTTCTTCACCTTTGGACTGTCAGAGGTAACAAATAGTAGAGGCATAGTATGGTTTATCCAACGATGCTATTTTTGAGCCATTTTGGATCACCTAAGGGCTGATTTGGAGCCAGTCACAAAAAGGAGCAATGCCATATATCCTTTGGAAAAACTTCTTTTAACGCTGCATTTATTTCATCTGGATCATTCCAGCACACCAGCACAGTTAGTGCCAATAATAATGAATAATCCTCAAAATCTAGTTTTAGAAATAGTTAACTAACTTTTGTGGATTAGTAATGTTAAATACAGCCATCATCATGTTTTTATTCT
Organism: Thalassoma bifasciatum; assembly: GCA_008086565.1. Taxonomy (NCBI): domain Eukaryota; kingdom Metazoa; phylum Chordata; class Actinopteri; order Labriformes; family Labridae; genus Thalassoma; species Thalassoma bifasciatum. The sequence goes on along the minus strand of RPOG01001367.1, from coordinate 134,718 downwards.
TCCCAGCTTAGACCTATTTATCAAATGTTTAGGTTAAAATAAAAAAATACATCACAAAAATAGAAGACTTTCATTCAATTTTTTGAAATTTCATTTTACATCTTAAACATTTTAAAAAACAGTATTTCAGCATCATTCTGTAAATTGAACCTCTTAGCCCTGATCTACCAAAGGTTTGCGTGGATAAAAAAAACTTAAAAGCTCGCACAAAGCTAATGCACCAATCAGGTGCACCAAGGATTTGCATCCATCGAATCAGCTAGATAGTGTGTGCAATCCATTTTGCATGTCTTCCTGCAAAGTGGTCTATCAAACGTCAAACTAATTGCTGTTTCTATCATCTATATTTTCATCTTTATTTTTGAGGGGCAGGTGCAAACTGGCACAGCGTACTGACAAGTGCCTGCAGTCATTATAGTGAGAAGGACAAATAGGTGGAATGACAGATGAAGGAGAGAGAGAATCTTCTTTACATGTGTGCCAACATATTTGGACTGTCAGAAAACAGAAATAGTAGACACATAGTATGGTCTATCCAACAATGCCAATTTTGAGTCATTTTGGATCACCTAAGGGCTGATTTGCAGCCAGTCACAAAAGGAGCAATGCCATATATCCTTTGGAAAAACTTTGTATAACACTGCATTTTCTTTTCATCTGGATCATTCCAGCACACCAGCACAGTTAGTGCCAACGTCACGTTCTGTTGTGTGGTCCCAAACGTTTCTTGCAACACTCACAACATGCCCACTGCAAATTTTTTGTTCACATTTACCACTCGTTATTGGGATCTTACTAAATCAGGGTCTCAGTGTTTGTTTTTCCCTTTCCCTGGTCCTTTTTTCACCTGCATATGGAAAGAAATAAAGACATTTCTTTGACGAGAATCTGACTCTGATTACAGAAAGGCACAAAAACATTCAAACTCTACATCGTTGCTTGGTTCTCCAAGATATTTGGAACAACCTACTAGCTGAGTTCCTTCCAAAAACTGTTTGTAAATGATTCAAAAGGCAAATTATGGTCACACCAAATATTGAATTGATATATTTCTCTTCTGTGCATCCACTGAATTTTGTTGATGGAAAAAAAAAACTATTAAAATTTCCATTTGTGAAAGCACTCTTAGTAAACAATATTTTTCACAACTGCCTAAAACATTTTCACAGTATTGTATATACATATATAATCTTTATATGTATCCTTGTTCTGACACTAAGTTTGATTGGAAAAAGAAAGAAAAGCACAAACACAAAAGTCAGCTAAAATACTGTAATAATTTTATGATTTTTACTCAATTATTGTCTTACCAGCGCAAACACACACTCACCAAAGGAGGTGAAAAAAAATGAGCATGCATTTGGGCCTCCTGCACATTACTCCAGTTTTTTATAGCACTTTGTATTATGAATACCAAACAGGCAGAGCCATAACTTTACAGGTTATTAGGCAGAACTATCCTGGCCTGACATTCGGCTGACTGTAATTGTTTTTGATGTATTTAATTCTTTCACTGCTCGCACCCGTATTGTTTTCATTTCAGCTCGCTGCATTGTGAGCAAAGCATTTGGAAAGCGAGAGATGACATAAGGGGCAGAGCTAAATCAACATAATGGAGGCAGAGAGTGGCTCCTGTGGGAAGAATAAGCAAATGACAGGCATCTCAACGACTTCATCACAGGCAGCGCGGTTGTTACAGCGGGATGACAGGCCAGCTTAAGGCGATGGTTTACTCCTGCTCTCAAACACTTGAACTTTTGGCATTATTAGATGAGATGATTAGATGAAACTTTAATCGTTCCCTGTGGAAAACGGAGCAGGTTGCAGCAGCAGAGAGAAGCATCTACATAAGAATTCAACTAATAAACACACGGAAGATGATACAATATAAAGGGTGTGTATCTGAGGCGTTGAATACATGTTTAAAAACGTTCATGAGAACAGAGATGTGATGTCTAACCAGCTTGTAAAAGCTTTAACACTTGCTGCTGGCGAGCTAAAGGAAAAAGAGCTGGATTAACATGAAATATGCATGAAAATCTCAAAAAACATTGTTCTGAGCACTACTTTGAAACTGTGATCAGAGAGTCAGACCTGTGAATCCTCTGTACCTGGCTACAAAATCAACGTCTATGTTATTATCACAGCTCGTAAGCTTAAAAAAACTTCTGAAAACGTCACTTGTGTTGTACAGTTGTGCTCAAACGTTTACACATACTGGCAGAATATACACCTTTTTTTGCCTTTTTCCCAGAGAATATGAATGATATTACAAATGAATTTAAAAAAAAAGAGGGAAATAAACGAGTTTTCTGTTTTTAAATCATAATGACAACAGACACTTCCAAAATGACCCTGATCAAAAGTTTACATACCCTGGTGATTTTGGCCTGATAACATGCACACAAGTCGAAACAAATGACAAATTTCAGCAACAAATGCCAGGGAAATTGTTAGGGATGCAAAGAAAATCCAACAAATAACTTCAGCTGAAATACAGGCCTCCCAGAAAACAAATTTTCAAGATGCACAATAGGAGGCACTTGAGAAAAAGTGGGCTGCATGATTGAGTCAGCAGAAGAAAGTCATTTCTTCACAAAGTATATCGCTCACAATACCCCAAACAGCACAGACACAAGACTGAAAATTTCTGGAATAAAGTCATTCGGAGTGATGAGACCAAAATTGAACTTTTTGGCCACAAAACATACATGCTACATTCGGAGAGGAAGGTCCACCATTCCTACTGGAGACACACAGAGGTGGATCACTGATGTTTTGGGGATGTGTGAGCTACAAAGGCTCAGGATACTTGGTCCAAACTGATGGAAGGATGAATGCTGCATTTTATCAGAAAATACTGGAGAAAAATTTACACTAATCAGCTCAGAAGCTGCACATGAGAAGTTCTTGGACGTTCTGACATGACAGTGATCCAAACACAAGGCCAAGTCGACCTGTAATTGGCTGCAGCAGAATAAAGTGAAGGTTCTGGAGTGGCCATCTCAGCCTCCTGACCTGGGGAGATCTCAAACCTGCAGTTCATGCAAGATGGCCCAAGGATTTACAGGACCTGGAGGCTTTTTGCCAAGAAGAATTGGCAGTTTTACCATCTGGGAAAATGAAGACCCTCATCCACAACGACCACAAAAGACTTCAAGCTGTTATTGATTTTAAAGAGGGCAATACAAGGTATTAAAAACTGGGGTGTGTAAACTTTTGATCAGGGCCACTTTTGGTACTTTCTGTGGTCATTATGATTTAAAAGAGTAAACTTTTTTTTTTCTTTTTTTTTGTAAATGTCTTCACCCAAACACTAAACATGAGTGAGAGAAAGGTTTTTATATTATTAATCATATTCTCAGTGAAAAGGCCAAAAAATCATAAATTCTGCCAGGGTATGTAAACTTTTGAGTACAACTGTTTTTTACTGTCTTATAAACTGAACCTGGCTAAAGGTAATTATGTCTTTCCTGCAATTTTAGATAGGAGCAATAAAAAATAGCCCTGGTGAAGAAGCTGTGCACTGATAAAGGTGATAGAGGAAGCTGTTTTGAGTTAAATGTTATGAAAACGTATTAACGTAAATCCAAAATCCACACATATCCATTCAAAGTTAATATGTAGAGGCTTCAATTTTGCAATTTGTTTCTTGCAGTGAAAATATTGTCATTTCCTCCCCCATAACATCAGTCAAACACAGCAGCATCTCAAGAGCAACCAATTACCCATTGAGCACAGTGAGTGAAGACATGCCAGAGTGAAAATGTTGCCCTGATACTTTTCTTTGACAAAAAACGAAAAGACATCTTTGGTTCCTCTTTGGTACAGCGACCCACACACTGTCTCCACATCCGCTCCATATAAAAGGCTAATGAGGCTGGACTCAGAACAGACAGTGATGCTGCTGCTAAGGTGTTAGTTTGTTATTCTCTGTTGCTCTACACAAAGAAGGCCTGCAATGGTTATAGAAGCATTGACGTTGAGTTGAAGCAGAATGGATGAGAGCACAGCAACCTATAAATGTGTTGGTAACAGTTTACTTTATAAGTTTCCAAATTTCAATGTAGTTGAGTAATAATTTGACAAATTATTTTTATTTCTTTAAGATTATACCTAAATTTTGTTTAACTATTGGGTGGAAATTGTCATGTAACTTCTCTAAGACAATGTCAGGATTGTGAGCAAGTCACAATTGGTACACAACTAAATGTCATGGTAAATTGGTGATGGTGCGGGAATAATTTATTTCAAATTAAATCATAATTCACAGCAAAGTGTATAAAAAATTATCCATATATTATCCGCATAGGAATAAAGGAATTTCATTGTCATGCCAGCTCACATTTTTGTTAGTGATAAAAAAAAAATCTAAGAATAGAAAGAGGTATTTAAATATAAGATTAAGTGAAATATCAAGGAAAATATACCAATGAAATACAAACATATACAGTTTGAAAAGCCTGAATAAATAATTAGTACACAGTAAGACAATGTAGCAAAAAACTTAACCATCAGTCACATGAGTAGAGCTAAGCCTCTGATTGGACAAACTTCTGATCCTAAATCTAATGAGCCAATGAGTTGGAAAAGCCTTTCACCTCCTTTGTAATGTATGCTGAAAGTGTTATGAATGTTTCAGATCCAAGACGTTTCTGGACCAGGCTGTGAATATAAATATATTTTATTTTCTATATCTAGAGAGAACTTAGACTGAGTTGTGTTTTGTTCAATGAAATCAAAGATGCTTGGAACCAGAGATGGTGGAACGGACATCAAAGATAAAAAAAGAGTCTTCTTTATGCCCTTTAAATCAATTACCTAATATAATGGATCATTTTTTGACATTGTTGTTAATCATGAAAGCTAATCCAGAACACTCCAATCCTCTGCTATTGCATTTTATGACAAGGCAGTGAGATGGAAAGAGAGTTTGAGAACAAAGGATTGAAGAGGCAAATAACAACAAAACTACGACATATAAAGAGACTTTGAGTTACAGTGCTTTAAATAATGACATGAAACATTTGCAATAGCTGTACAGTTTGATAACAAGAAGAAACATATGAGAGATGATATTCTTATAACTGAGGTCAACATGTCTAGACTTTAATTGTCTGTAACTAAGACAATTATGATAATTATGATGTGCATAGGACTGATATAAATAGTTGAGGCAGCAGAGGTCAAACAGGTCCATAGCAACAGGAGGGAAGGAGCTTAAACAGACAGCGATAAACGCATATGGTAGATAGGAACCATTGCTGATGAGAAAATATCACAGAGCAGTTTAGTGTGAGCAACCACAGCTTTGTTGAGGAAGTTTATGGCTCTGTGTGCGGTATATTACCCTGTTTTACCTCTTGTGTCTATATATTCTTAATGCTAGAACATTGTTTCAAGTATATGATCCATACTTCAAGAAGCTCAATGTTCAGTTCACACTCTTAAACTGAACTAGTTCATGTTCACAGTTCATTTTTGAAAATTTTGAACCTGGTTCATGATCCAAAAAATGATCTAGTTCATGTTCATTTCCCCCCCCCATCACAGTATTTTTTTTTTTAAAGTGGAGCAATCTATACTTTAATCCCTATCCCTCAGGCCACTTCCCAAAATAATGAATCCTTGTCTGCTATTAGAGCACCACAGACAGATACTCAGTTTAGAGACCAGAGTTTCGACACTGGAAAGATGCCACAAAGCAGGATGGCTCCAAACAGGTCACTTCAATTACTTTTTATTATCAAGAACTCACACGACTCAGACACATTTGGATCAGAGCAGCAAAACATCTTTGAACCAAAAATACTGAATATGTTTGAGGTTGAAATCAAACAGTAAACAAGATACTCTCTCTGAAGTTAGTATGGATGTGATGGAAATTAAAAAGTGAACCATTCTGTAGCCAAAAAGGTGAGGTTTCTCCTGTTTATGATCAGATTATGAAACTCTAGCAAATGTTCAAAGCCAGCGTTGGTCTCACTGAGCTGCTGATTCTCCATGCTGGATGATTCCAGAGCGCTGTGGTGGATCTGACTTCTGTTGCTATAAAACACAGTGCTGCTCCGCATCTCTCTGCACCTCTCATCACCTCTCTGCAACTTCCATCACCTTTACGCACATCTCTGTTTGTGTGTGACCATTCACTGCCCCTGGAGTGAACTCTGCTCATGTTTCTGTTCAGGAGTTATAAACTGAGTGGTTCAGGTCAGAGGATTCATGAAAATATGAGCATGTTCAGTTTTATTCATCCACACACAACACTGACTACACGTTTCTTTTGCAATGTTGCCAAAGCCAAATTCCCTTCCAGGATTAAAAAAACAACAACTTATCTTCTTATCTCATCTCATCCCATTTCATTCAAACCAAGCTCACCTCATGTCATCTCAACTTATTTCATCTCAACTAACCTTAACGTGTCATCTTAACTTATCTTACTCTGTTTAACCCTGTGGTGCACAGTGGTCACTACAGTGGACACCTATTTAAAAGTTATTTACTCCTAAATTCAATGGTTCATGTGTTGGAAATCCATATTAGCCTGTGTCAGGATATTTTTATTCTTCTTAGGGCCTGAAAAATGTTTTCCATTTTTTTCCCAGACATATATGTTTATATACATATATATAAAGTTAAAGAAAAACATTTGAGGGTGGTAAAGCTTATAAACTATAAATTATTCAGTGTTAAATTGGATGAAAGAGAGTTAGAATGTTTCGCAAAGCATTAAAAATAGATTATTCATGACATTACCAAAAAATAGGTAATGTTTGTATTAAGTTCACACTGTTTAATGTTGAATACTCCATCCATCCATCTTCTTCCGCTTATCCGGGGTCAGGTCGTGGGGGCAGCAGCCCAAGCAGGGAAGCCCAGACTTCCCTCACCCCAGCTACTTCGTCCAGCTCTACGTGTGAGGCGTCCAGGAGGCATCCTCACCAGATGCCCGAGCCACCTCATCTGGCTCCTCTCAACGCGGAGGAGCAGCGACTCTACTCCAAGCTCCTCCTGGATGGCCGAGCTTTTCACCCTATCTCTAAGGGAGAGCCCAGCCACCCTGCGGAGGAAGCTCATTTTGGCCGCTTGTACCCGCGATCTTGTTCTTTCGGTCACTACCCAGAGCTCGTGACCATAGGTGAGGGTAAGAACGAAGATCGACTGGTAAACAGAGAGCTTTGCCTTTTGGCTCAGCTCCCTCTTCACCACAACAGACATTACTGCAGACACCGATCCGCCTGTCGATCTCTCGCTCCATCCTTCCCTCACTTGTGAACAAGACCCCGAGGTACTTAAACTCCTCCACTTGAGGCAGGATCTCATCCCCGACCTGGAGAGGGCACTCCACCCTTTACCGGTTGAATACTCAGTTACAAATATTTGGGGAAATAATGGACAACTTTTTATGCCTTAAGACAAATAAAAACCCTCAAGTGAAAAATCCTGACACTGACTTTCCACCATATCTGGAATCATATCAACTAATTTTTTGTCATGTCAAGTCACCACACATTAAGCTTCATCAAACCACGCCGAGACACATCACAAGTATTTCATCTAATTTTATATCTCACTTGATGCCAACCTGACTCATCTCATTTCACATTGTGTAATGTCATGGAATCTCACCTCCTTTTACTCTCTTCCTCTCTCTTTTAACCTGACCAAATCTTTCACTCCATCACTGCACCATACCTCAAATCTCATCTCACTTCAGCTTTATCATGTTACATAAAGTCTCATCAGGCCACATCCAATCTGATCTTTCATGTTATGTTCCATTTCCATTTATTTACTCCTCTTTCAGCACATCTTATTTAATGTCAGTTTTAATCATTTTATTCCCCCTCATCTCATCTCATCATGTCATTTCCTCTCACCTCATCTTCGTTGTATCTCAAATCATGATGCCTGTACGTCAGGTTTAGTTTAACTTCCTGCTGTGATGATTCATGTATCTTGAGTTTCTTTGTATTTATTCAGTGAGAATTCTTGTTTTGTGTCCTCCCTGTGTTTCCTGTATCATTTTGTAGTTTTTGCTCCTTGTGGTTCTGTCACATTTATTCTTAGTGTTTCAGTGTTTTGGATTTATCTGATTTCTGTGCTCTTAGCATCCTTGTATTAATGTTAATTATTTCTTGTTTTGTATTCCCGTTGTGTTTCCTTTTCACTTTGTATCTGCTCCCTGTGTGTTTGGTTGAGTTTTTCTGTTACCACGTTTCCCTCCACTGTGATTCCTCTAATGTGTTTCACCTGTGGCTTGTCTCACACTTGTGTTGATTGGTCTCTTGTCTATTTGGTCTCTGTCTTGAGTTCAGTTTCTGGTCAGTTTAGTGTTTTGTCACACTGTTTCTTAAATTTGTTGTCTTTCTAAATGAATATAAAATGTTCCTTCAACCATTGAAAACAATAAAAAGGACCAAAAAAACTTAAAAAACATATTCAATTACTTGAAATAACTCCTTGCTGAAATATAAGTACTATTCCTTCCCTTGTTCAATGTTTTTTTAAACTATTTTTCTTAAAAAAAAAAAAAAAAAAAAAAAAAACTTCCTAATGAACTTGTCTTATTGTAACTTTACTGTAACTTTATCACTTGTCAGTATAAAATGCTTTATCTGGTCATCTCTTTGCATATTAATGACTGAAAATGTACACGTGGTTTGTTTTCCATATTTATGATAAAGTTAAATATTAAAAATATCCATCAGCTCCACTTTCTGAAACAGAAAACCAGAGTGGCACACTACAAAACAGAGCCACCAAAACAGTCAGACTACATGCTACATGTGAAAGTAGTAGGTAGGAGACAGTGACTAATACCTACTTATTTCACATATAGTATGTAGTATGTGGTTTGAAAAACAGCCTCTGTGTTTCCTTGTCTTGGCACTCATTTATCATGTGAAATGAGACGTTCCCCAGACACTACTGTGACTAACACCTCAGCATTAAGTCTGTTAGTCAAAAGATGGCACTAGAAGAAACAAGTGTACTGGATGCAAAGTGAGACCGACCAGGCACTTTGCTCACTTATCATGTCATGATCAGCATTCAAAACAAAGTGTGGTAAATAATTAGGTAAATAAAGCTTGTGGAGTGCTGGTTTGATTAAGGAGACTCTTCAGTTTGAGACAAGTGGCCAGCAGAAGAGAGTGGGGATGAATCTCTTGAATTAAATACAGGGTGGATCTGTATGTACTTGACAACAGGCTGAGCTCAGGTACAGAACAGGTTATTTGTAGTAAGTAGAGGTGGGCAGATCAATCCAAAATATCTAATCAATCAATAATTATGTAATGAGATTGATACTTAAGTTTTACTTTCACTTTCTCTCCTGTATGTGTGCTCCTCTCACTCACTTTTTTAAGCACTCTGCTAAATATGTTCTATTTTGCTAACAAATTTATTAGACCACCACTCAGTGAGAGTTGTTTTGCATTGCTGCTCTACATTGTCAGTAAATTGCTGATATCCTATTTTTTTTTTAATGTTTCTGTTATGGTTAATCTGCCAGTATGTGTAAGCTGTTTAATCAAAAATTATATCTGAAATGCTAATATGAAATAATTGCTGTTATCTGTAAATATTCAAATTTACTGCTTTACAATAAAGCAAGGGAAAATTAACCCTTTAAAGCCAAACTTATCATATTTTATACATAAGTTCAAAGACCTCTATCTCATCAACATAATAAATAGTTTGTTTAAAAACCTGTTAAAAATATTTTTAAAAACTTCCACCACCTTGAGGATTGTCATATCACTACAATTGGTTGAAGTTGTGTTTTGGCCCTTTTCAAAATGTCTGCTCTCATGAAATCATCCACTCACATGTTTTCAGGAAAATAATTGCTGATTTTCAAGAAGTTGGAGTAAAAATAACATTGAAATAGTTACTTTTACTTTTTAAATAAGTGTTTTCTGCATGAAATAAATGCACATTTTCTAAAAACCTTAAATAAAATAGATAAAATAGTACATGAAACTGCCCAGTGTGTCAAATGTGATACAAGAAATATATCATGAATGAAATGATGAAACAATATTTTTTGTGGGTTTTGTTAAAAGGGTTTATAAACATCTCAGTTCCGACAAACTGAAATTTTCTGACTATTTTTTTTGGTAGGTCGGGCTCTACAGGGTTAAAGGACATGATTCTTTTCAGATTGAAAAAAAAAAAAAGTTATTCACTTTCATTTATGAACAGAAACTATAGTTTTAGTGGTCGTGTTATTCTGATTAATTTTGACAAACTGCTTTTTTATGTAAAAAGTGTTGATATCAGTGATATAGGCCCTGTACTTGGTATGGGATTGATACCAAATGTTGCAGTATGACACACCACTAGTAACGACACATCTGTATAGAAATTGCACATTTTTGAACACAATAGATTATTTTTCATGGGAACACAGTTTAATTCCATTTGTTGTTAGAAGTCCCAGATGACCTCTATATCAGGGTGCATGTGTTGTTGATTTACTTGTAACATTACTTTACTATAAGTTATCACCTGGTGAGCTTGTCAAGATTTAAAAAAGAATGAAATAAAAAATTTGGATTACCTTTACAATGATATGAGCAAAACTAGACTTATAGTGCTTGAAGTAAACCTACCCTCCTGTACACACAGTTCTTTTTTAAAGTATGTGAACCCCTTCAGCGGATAAAGTGTCACTGTTGGTTTACCATGTTTTTCTTATTCTATTGTCACCAGATTTTTATGTATAAGATGTCAGATGTGTTTATCGATAGCATGTATTTGTACAGTGGCACTTGTTGAAGTAGCCTCAAAACAACATGAAACGTATAATTAGTGTATGTGCAAAAGTAAGTGAAGCCCCAGCTGCATTGGTTAAATCTGGTTTGGGTAACAGACTCAGGTCAAATACATTTAACCATTTTATCATTTAGTCAGCCAATGAAATGAGACATCCTTGTATTGGGTAAGTGGTTTGTACTAATTAAGAGAGAAAAGAAACCAACCAAACCACAGTGGTCTCTTACAAATCAACAATACTGAGAGCAAAGGAAACATCCAAGGACATATAGAGGAGAGTAGTGACAGCTCATCAGTCTGTGAAGGGCTATGAGACCATCTCCAAAAGATTATAGATTGCAAATGGAGGGCCTTCAACATGACAACTCTGCCCTGAAGTGGACACCCATGAAAACTATCACCCAGAAGCACCAGAAAACTAATAAATCAGGGAAAGGCCAATTCATACATCACCTGAAGAGAGTTACAAACCTCTCTGGTCACATCTGGGACAAACGTGCATCAGTCTACAATCAAAGGGAATTGGATGCTCATGACATTTATGGGGGAGTTACTATTAGGAAGCTTCTGCTCTCAAAAAAAAAAAAGAACAAAGCACAGAGGCTCGATGAAAAGCACTATGTTTGGAGAAAAGACAACACTGCATATGAAGAAAAGAACCTTCTCCAAACAGTGAAGCATGGTGATGGAAATGTGGAGGTCTGAAGCTGTTATTCTGCTTCTGGACCTGGACGACTCCACAATTTGAAAGGAACCAACAGTCTCTATGTCTGTAATTGGCAAAAATTCCTCAAAACATGTCTATCATCAATTATTTTATTATGTCACTCAAGCTGAAAGATTATCCCCATACCAAGTTGGCCTAATTTCTATACAACTACAGCTCTTATTTAATTCACAAATGACTTGATATCAGGATTTGAAACTCACTATTATCTTCTGCTTGATAAACTCTATCATATTGGACTGAACTAGAACGAGATCCTTTGGTTCAACTCCTATATTCACAACAGGCATCAATATGTTTATGTCAACGGTTGTCTATCTAGTTGAATGTTAGTTGATACAGGTGTTCCACAGGGCTCTATATTAGGTCCACTTCCTTTTATTAATGACTTACCTCAAATGTGCTCAACATGTCGTGATCATCTTTATACTGATGACACCATCATTTATTGTTCCAATCTTGATATGTCACATTTTCAATATAATTTTCAAAAATATTTTAATACTGTACAAGACTGATTCAATGACCACAGGCTCAATTGAAAATAAAAGTCATGTTCTATAGTGTTTGGTACGAAATATGGTGTATTACACTCACCTGAGTTGCTAATTAATTTTTTTTTAATGGAACTCCCCTAGAGCGAGTTAATGTATTTATATACTTTGGTCTTTGGATGGATCCTAAACTTACTTTAAAACTTGTATCAAATGCATTTATAAATTAATTTGTATTTTTTTTTTCCAATATGCAAATTGTACAGGGCTTCCTCATCACTACCAATAGTTTTTATAATATGATATATAAATGACAATTTTTAGGAAGCTAAACAATATTTAATATAAAATAAAGTGAAATAACGAAAGAAATAACTAATTCGAAAAAGGAGTAAGTAGAAGCATAGCTTATCAACTCTCACTACCTTCCTACATATAAATATTATATGTACATATATACATACATATACCTTTGTATACCATATACCATATACCATTTATCAACAAACAACGGTGTTTACTCTTTTTAAATCATAATGACAACAGAAACTTTAAAATGACCCTGTTCATTTTTTTATACACACACACTGATTACAAGCAAATAGATCACAGGTGAGGATGGTTACCTTTAGTAGACATTCAAACACATTTGTGTTCACTTTTGTGCATTTATCAGGACAAAACCACCAGAGTTGTGTAAACTTCTTAACAGGGTCATTTTTGGAGTTTCTGTTGTCATTATGATTTAAAAAGAGTAAACTTTTTTTTTTCTTTTTCCAATAAATGTCTTCACCCAACCACTAACCATGAGTGACAGAAAGGATTTTGTGTTATCATTCATATTTTCTGAGAAAAGGCCAAAAATTCAGAAATTCTGCTGGAGGGGGTAAACTTTTGGGCACAACTGTATATGTAATAATGTGTTGCTTTAATGGTTTTACAAACACAGTGACCACGTCTGGGGGGTTCATAAGCTATTAAGCAGCACTGTCAGATTGCCAGTGGATGTATTCAGATGGCCTTGTCTCTTTTTTCGGGGGGTTAGAATCCACAAGGACATAAAACAGCAGGCACCAGGGGTTTTTACTTTGAATTTAGAGAATTCAAACAACTCGTTTTATGACTGCACTTAGATACTTATGGTTCTTTCACTCAGGTAGGAACCCTCCGAGCCAAAAAAAATAATTCAACCTCTGCCAGAGAGGGAGAGAGAGGAAAAGAGTGAGAGAGAGACTGGCTAAATGCCACCAGCCTATGTAGTCAAACGAGCATTCAGACCAGAAGCTGACTCTCCCCAATGACCCCACTCTGCCCACCAGTCTCCTGCAGGGAGAGGCTTTCTGAGAGAAGGTCATCACACTGCAATTTACATTTTTCACTTCTAATTCTGCTTGTCCCCCAGGACGCTGGACAGCGTGGCAACCCGCTCTCCTCGTCCCCTCCCGAAAAAACCCTCACAAAAGCCGGGTCAAAGCGCTCTGATGGAATCCAGGCGGTGAAACGTTGGGTCGCTCAAAGCCTCATAATGTAGAATTTATGGACACAAACATCCATCTTTTTACCTCCGACTCCCAGCTTTCAGTGTAGCTTCAGGCGTCCGCACGTCCATCAGTGCGCTGTCATGGAAATTCAGGTGTTGTAGGAGAAAAACAAGCATTCAGAAGGGGACTCATTAGAGGTGTGAAAACAGAGCGATGGAGCCAGAAGACAGAAGTAATAAGAAAAGTAAAGTGAAAAAGATGGATGACCAGAGCCAACGCAGCCCAAAGGATCAGCCTTGATGTCGCTGAAACATGTTTATGACAGCTTTGATTAAGATGCTTGTCACATTATCTGCTCTCTCCGTGTCCTTCTCTCTCTGACTCCGGCACAAATATGAAGCAGGGAGATTTATCAGATGAGAAAAACTCAGAGGAAAGAGGCAGAAGAATGGCTCAAGGAGAGGATGTGATGCTTGTTTATGATCAAGGACAGGCTTAGTGGATCGATATCAACATGATGGCAGCCACACAGCCACTGTGCACCACTTGATTTCACCCCACAGAGAAGATGCATCCCTCTTAAAGAATGTTTTATCTCATCAGTGATAAGATGCATGACTTTTTCAGTGGTCTTTGTGTGATAACCACATGCTGCTTTTGTATTACTATTCATATCTGAAGCTAAGTGTGGTAAGTCACTGCACACAGGCAGCAACCACATTCTTAAAATACCATCTTTTTTAATTAAACCAAGAACTTCAATGTCATTAATACAGTTATCTGGACAAAGAAGATGGTGAGAAAGAATTGGAATCAGGTAGAAGACGAAGGAGAAAGTGACAGCTTTAGTTTGTTTACTGTTATCAGACCCACGCGATGGCTCATTTCCACCTGAAAGTTTGACCTATCAAAGTACTTTAACTGGGAAATAAGTGGGCTCTATGAGATTGAGACATATTCAGATGAAACCACTAACATCCTCAACCTTTTCACCAGTCACACAGGCATGTTTTTATCACTAAACTTAGCACAATCAGCTAGAAAATTTGCAATTGGCTGATTATTTATTGTAACAATGCATCTTTGCTGTAAATCTTACACTGCTGTGAAGCTACTTATTTGTCTTTTAATTATAGTCACATTTGTAAGGAACATGTGTTTGTAGGAGTGGCAGAGCTAAGTATGCAAGTGGTGGCACTGAAAATCTGCCACATCTTCTCTGCTGATCCCGAACAGTTCATCCTGCTATTGACTCCCGTTTCAAGTTTGTGGGACCACTGGGTGCTCCTGTATGGGGCCAGTATTGTAGCAAAAGTATTTATAAATGTGTAACTAGATCCTTAAATGTGTATCTAGATCTGGAAATGTGTAACTCAATCTGTAAATTTGTAACTACATCCACAAATATGTAACTAGTTCTGTAAACTTGTAACAAGATCCACAAATTTGTAACCAGATTGACAAACTTGTAACTCGATCTGTAAATGTGTAACTACATCCGCAAATGTGTAATTAGATCTGTACATTTGCTATCACATCCACAAATATATGGTACATAGTGATTATATTCACTGATCTGTCTGCTCATACAGGTGAGTGTACACAGCTGCAGGTTTATTTTACATATTTGTGGATCTGATCACTCACGCACAGATTTTTATACACACACACAAATCTATTTAAACATTTGTGGACAACATCCAAAGAGGACTTTATGAGTGATATGTGTATCATACTGAAATATCCATACTACGAATACCAGATCTTTATGCTCTAAAATTGATTCTCAGACCAAAATATCACTACTTTTTATACCTTATTTATTTGAAGTGATGTTTAAAATTGACAGGAACACAGTGGAAAGTTACTAATCTGTTGGTTGGAACTACTTTTTTCCACCAGGGAAAGTTCACAATGTGTGATCGCAGCAGTGCAGGGCTCAATCAGTCACTCACTGTAAAAACATGATGGCGGAGTATAAACAGAGTCTTGTGTGGAGCTATTTCAGCTCCTATACTTATCCAGGTAAGGTTCCCTGGAGGATTTATAATCTAAAGTAGATCATACAGACAAAGTGTTGTTAGATTACACAGAGCATTTGAAATAAAAAAAAGCCATGGTAATCCTAGAAAAACTTATGCTAGAAAAGATGGAAAAAAAATGCATTCTATCTATACAATATCTTTTATTATTTACAACCAAACTAATTGGTATAAGCAGTATAAGTTTGGTATTGCTGATACTAGCCTTAATTTTACTCGGTATTTGATTCAGCTGTTCCAAACATCATTAGACTAAATCATCACCCTGACATCTCAGGCTTATGGTGTGTACACCTCAGTGGCCCAACAGTTTAAAAACAGGCGCTAAATTTCCTTTTTGGGAGCCAAGACATGCTGAAGTGTCCACTCAGGAGCAAACCCTTACTAAAATGCCTTCCTTGGTGCCAAACTTGTGCCAAAGTGCCTTCTTGGTTAGTGAATCACACTCATGTGCCCTTTTGACTGGTGAAAACATGATGTATTAACTTCCTGGGAGCTAAAGCACATGCTAAAAAAACCTCCTTACGGGAGCCAAAACATGTGCAAAAGTGCTGTCTTGGGAACCAAAACACAAACTGGTTGTGTCTTTTTTTTGCCCCTATCCCTTAAAATGTCTATGCACACCACTGCCATGGCTGTCATTTTCAGTCAAAGTTTGAAAGATGATTTGGGCAACAACTCTGCCCAAACTATTCCAAACTTTATGAAACCAACCTCTGGTCTCACCGGGCTGCAGTGGCACACTGTGATTGAACAAGTGCACAGTGGTAACATCTTTTGGTGGATTGAGCATGATGGTGAGGGGCAGCATCTCCCTTTTCCCATCTCGTCATATTGCAAAGAGATATCCAGATGAGATCATTAAATAGTATAATAGAGAAATATTTCACTTGAATTGTTGTTTTCAATAAAATGCTGACTCAATTTTTGGTCAAATGCATGTTTCTTCTTGATGCATTTGAAAACTCCACCTCAAATCTTAAGATCCAACAGTGCAACTTGTAAATTTGTGCAATTTTTCAACTCATCTTTAGATTTTGATCAGGTGTGTATCAACTTCCACAGAGATGGGTTCTTGCAGTGCAGTCAGTCAATGACTTAAACTAAATTAAAGCAAGTTTGAGGTTTGGATGATCATTTCTTTTTCATTTATTAATTTATCAGTGTTCCAAATAAATGGAAAAAAGTTGTGTCCACAATCAATAATTGGCACATTATCAGACTCTCAAATCTCCACAATAGAGGAATAGAACTTCACATAATGACAGTAACATAACTTTTCTGTCAGTGAAGTTTTAGAGACTTGATTTGATAAAATGATGGTGCCACATGCCTCTAAAAAGGCTCGTTCTGGCATTTTGGATGAGCCATTAGTTTGGTCCAAACTGACATATATTTAAAAAAAACATTGGAATAAAAATGATGGCTGCTGCTACTCAACTTGTTCATTATCCAATAAATTCCCCTAAAAATACCAGTTCTATGATTCAGTCTGCTTTCTCATACTTCAAAACTTTCCAACCTTTTGCTTGAAATGGATCCAAAAGCAGAACGTGGCATGAATCAGTTTTCGGGCTTTATTAGAAAACTGGGTCGATGATGGAGAAATGGACAGGCTGGAGCTGTTTGCAGGTGATCCAGTGGTTATGTGTGACAGGAATTGCAATGCAGAGTGAGCAGCAGGTAATGGTGGAGGCATGCAGCCAAACAGATGAGCAGGAGCTGGAGTCTTTGAGGCACACAGAGAAAACACAGGTTAGTCAGGAGGCAACAAGAGGGGGTTTTGGCCTGGTTGAATTAACTTCCTCTTTTATCTGCTCATGTGTCTTACTCTGGATAGTCGAACAAATTAACAGAAATGATGGATTATCATTATAACTGGCACATCGATACTTCAGGGGCAAGAGACACTGTGTGTTATGGATTTTACAACAAGCAGCAAGTGAATGTACAAACCCAATTCCAGTGAAGTTGGGACGTTGTGTAAAATGTAAATGAAAATCAGATACAATGATTTCTAAATCCTGTTTAACCTTCATTCAGTTGAATACACTACAAAGACAAGATATCTATTATTCAAGCTGGTAAACTTTATGTTTTTTTTCCACAAATATTCTCTCATTTTGAATTTGATACCCGCAACATGTTTCCTTAATTTCAGTTGCTCAACAGTCCGGGGTGTCCGTTGTTGTATTTTGCACGAAATAATGCTCCACACATTTTCAATGGGAGACAGGTCTGGACTGCAGGCAGGCCAGTCTAGTTCCCGCACTCTTTTACTACAAAGCCACACTTATGTAACAGGTGCAGAATGTGTCTTGGTTTCAGTGTCTTGCTGAAATAATCAGGAACGTCCCTGACAAAACGTTGCTTGGATGACAGCATGTGTTGCTCCAAAACCTGGATGTACCTTTTAGCATTAATGCTGCCCTCACAGATGTGGCAGTTACCCATGATGCCATGGGCGCCAAGACACCCTCATGCCATCACAGATGCTGCTTTTGAATTTAGCTCTGAACACAATCCAGATTGTTGAGTTTGAACTGTGGACTCATCAGACCACAGCAGACATTTCCACTTTGTGTCCGTCATATGAGCATCTCTGGCCCAGAGAAGGGGACAGCAACAGCAGCATTTCTTTCTGCTGTTGATGTATGGCTTTGTCTTTGCATGGTAGAGTTTGAACTGTCACTTGTAGATGTAGTGACAAACTGTGTTAACTGACAATGGTTTTCTGAAGTGTTCCTGTGCCCATGCGCTAATATCTTTTACACAATGATGTTGGTTTTTAATGCAGCGCAGCCTGAGGGGTGACCTTTGGGTCATGGGCATTCAATGTTGGTTTTGGGCCTTGCTGCTTACGTGCGGAGATTTCTCCAGATTTTCTGAATCTTTTTGATGATATTATGGACTGTAGATGATAACACCCGTAAATTCCTTGTAAATGCACATTGAAAAAACATTGCTCTTAAACTGTTGAACTATTTGCTCACGCAGTTGTTGATAAAATGGTGAACCTCACCCCATCCTCACTTGTGAAGGACTGAGCCTTTCGGGGATGCTCCTTTTATACCCAATCATGACACTCACCTGTATCATTGGAAACAGGTGAGCAGACCTGTTCACACTTGTCTTCGTGGTGTACTCAATTAAATACAGATTAAAACAGGATTTGCAAATCATTTTCTTCTGTTTTTATTTTTTTTACATAATGTCCCAACTTCATTAGAGCTGGCTGTATTCTGAGGGCCTATTTTCTGTTGCGGAATAACACATTTCAGCATGTTCGATGGTGTAAATGGGTCAAAGTCGACAAGGTTTTGTTCTTTTCAATGAAACATGTCAGCTTGTGCGCTTCTTTGCTGAATTTCCTCTGGGACTGTGGTCACCACTGGAGCTCTATGAGACAGAGAGTGAAATAAATCAGGACACTTAGCCAACGCTTTAGTAGAATAAATTGGTGACAGTGTCACACTCCTGCTGATGAAACTTTATTCCCCCTCGGAGCTCAGGATTATACGATAACCAGGAGGGCTGGTACCAAACGTGATTAAACAGAACTTCATTTGACACCAAAGTAAATGAAAGCATTCATTTTGGATTCTATTATGCGCTCAGTGCAGGGGCAGAAAATGCATTTATTCTCCACGATGAAAACCGACTTAGCCTCGCTCTAACCGAGTTTCTCCGGCTAGGATTTTTTTTTTGGCCTAATTGCTGCCAGTGGCTAAATCCTATCCATTTGCATCGATCTCCTTTGAAGAGAGATGCAGATGAGCTTAACGAGTGTGCTAATTATGCTCGCTCGGTGTGGGGAGCCTGCTGTAACCGCAACTTTGTGTGTGTGTTTCACTGCTGTGCGTGTATGTGTGTGTGTGTGTTAAGGATTTTCCGCTCATGCATTCCTGAGTGCCTGTTTTGTGCATGCGAAAATGCAAGGCTAGAACCTGATATTAAAAAGAGGATGACTCACTTTAAACACCTTATGATTACCTAATAACGAGTGTAAATGTGCTTTGATTGCATTGTTGGGAGCTGCATGTACAGTCAGTTCTGTTCCAGGGAATCAACTGCCCTCTTTTCAACAAAAGAAGAAGAAAATGAAACAATTTCACTGAAAAAACCAACAGGAAAATACTTTCCAGCGCTGGCATGAGAATAGAGATGAATAGTATTGTGGGGGTGTGTACCTGAGGCTGTTGTGGTCCAGTGTTTGTGTGTGTGTGTCTCTCTGCCAGCCAGTGTAATAGCAGTGACTGGTGTTGTCTCCTTCAGCACACAATAGCTTGGACACCCAGACAAAATGTCACTCGACAGGCCCGTCTCTTCTCTCCCTCTCTCATCCTCCCTCTCTTGCTCCCCTCATTCTTTCCTCTTTGCTGAAAGGGATGTAATGACATGGACGAGTGACAGAGCCGCAACATGAAAAGCTGTGACACCGGGCCACAATACGTACATTTGTGACTAAACATCTCGGAGACATGAACGCGGCCCTAACAGATAGATAATTGGCTGCGGTTGCTGCTTCTCAAAGCGAGCGGAAGACAGGGAAGGGCTGCAGCCGTCAAAACACATCAAGGTTAATGGAGGATTTTAGAAATGTTGGGTTCCCTCTAAATCTCTGTATCAGGAGACGGAGCACGCTAACCAGCAGGCGAAGCTTTCGGCACACAAAGGATACTCCACTGCAGCCTTGTTGGGAGACTTTTGCCGTTCCCTTGCTGTATTTCAATCTGAGGCACAAGAAACTATGACAGATGAATGACACTTCTGACATTTCCAATGGTACGACCATGCGAGATTTCCATTTCAGAGAGCAGCCTGTTTCTTTAAATAATGACAAATGTGGGCTCTCTGTAGTGCTCCCATCTGTCTTGTTACTTGCAGACTAGAAACAAAGCGCTTTTTTTCTTTTTTTCATGCTGAGGAGAGGCTGTTTGCACTTTATTTGCCGTGCATTTAAATTCCCTCGCAGAATAAAGATGCATCGCCACCAGATATACCCAACAATACAGCTAACAAGAATGGGAAATTGGATTTTCAAAACAACCCAAGGCAGTACATTAAGTTGAAAGAAAAGTGAGATTCCAGGTGTGCAGCCACTTGTTTTCAAATTAAAAAAAGGGATGGAAAGAGGAGAAAAATGCTCTCGAGGAGGAAGGCTTCTGTCTTTGTCTTTTTTCACACCGTATCATCATGAGGTCGCAATTAGATACAACCCCAGACCAAAAATAGCTGTTATGCTGTGCTGATAGTAAGAGAATATGAAGGTCTGCAAATTAAATGCTAGGAAATTATGCAAAGGCAATCAGTCATTGAAGTTAATGAAATACTGTTTTAGGAAAAATATATCCAGCTTTTACATTTCATACCAGAGAAATTATTTTAAAAGTTTGTTCAACAAAACACTGAAAAAGCTGCATAATGATAAAAACAAAAACACCTAAAGGGACAAAACTGTGTTAATTTGAAATGCATTAGGACATGAATTGGTCAAACAGGAGTGTCACAGAGAAGCCAAATCCCCTGAGGTAAATATTGGAAGAGATTAAACTGTGTGTACAAACAGTTCTATGATTTTAGAATAATATTCAGCTCTATGTAATAGAGTGACTCTGTAGTGGAAATCACTGCATGCACTCAAAATCATCAAATTCAAATGTCTTAGTTCATCCTTACATCCTTTAGTTCAGTTAAAAACTCAACCATGCAGGATTGGCTAAACAGTTTAACCATTCTGTTTTCTTCGGATCAATTTGTCATAACTTTGGTTTTCTGTCATAGAATTGCTTGAAGATTACATGGATGGTTTCATGCTACGCTATTTGCATGTATGATTAGTTTTTACCTTTTTTTGGTTTAAATGTCCATCCATCCATTTTCTTAACCGTCTATCCTGCAATTCAGGATAGGCTGGAGCCTATCCCAGCTGTCATTGGGCGAGAGGCGGGGTACACCCTAGATTGGTCGCCAGTCAATCGCAGGGCTGACATAGAGACAAACAACCATTCACACACACACTCACACCTACAGTCAATTTAGAATAATCAATTAGCCTAACGTGGGCATGTTTTTGGAGTGTGGGAGGAAGCCGGAGTACCCGGAGAGAACCCACGCATGCACGAGGAGAACATGCAAACTCCACACAGAAAGGCAAACCATACCCAAACGGGGAATCAAACCGGCGACCTCCATACTGTGAGGCTGGAGCGCTACCCGCTGCGCCACCGTGCAGCCCTGATTTAATTGTGTTTTATGTAAATTTATAAAATTGGAACGATTTCAAAACAATATCATTCCTACACTTTGACAAATACATGTCTGTGATCATACATCATCATATGGACCTCTGATAATAACCTTAGTGAAAAAAAATCTAAATTTCTGCTTCTTTCTACCCTCCCTGGCCTCAACATTCTCATATTTCACTCTTTCAGCCTTCAAACCCTGTGGTGCAAAGTGGTCACTACAGTGGACACCTATTTAAAAGTTATTTACTTCTAAAGTCAATAATTCATGTGGTGGAAATTCATATTAGCCTGTGTCAGGATATTTTTATTCTTCTTACGGCCTGAAAAAATGTTTTTGATTTTTTTTCCAAATATAAATATGTTTTTTTTTTAAGTTATAGACAAACATTTGAGAGTCAAAAAGCTTATAAACTATAAATTATTCAGTGTTAAAATAGATGAAAGAGAGTTAAAATGTTTCACAAAGCATTACAACAAGTCTATTCATGAAATCTCTAAAAAATAAAGAAGAAAAGAAAAGTAGTTTTAAAAAAATAAAGTCAGATTTACATTAAGTTCACACAGTGTTATATTGAATGCTCAGTAACAAATATCTGAAATAAAAAAGGAAACTTTTTTTATGCCTTAAGACAAATAAAAACACTCAATGGAAAAATCCTGACACTGACTTTCATTATTCATGCATCAGAGGGTTAATTGAATATTGAGTTGGAATAATTAGCAAATAATTAAAGTTTCTTAGTTTGGTTCTTTTTTTGTAAGTCTACCAACTGTTTGTTTGGAGTTAAGGCTGTGAAACAAAAGTTTTTGTGGCAGCTGCTGTGTAAATGTGATAACTATATAACAGACTATCACTTTCATCTCTCAGGAAGCTCATTCTTCTTTTCTTTGTTTTGATTTTTCGAGCAATGCTTTAGATGAGATGTGCAATGCTGCTTTCTAAAAATCAAAATCAAGCGAGTCAGGGTCAAACAATCTGTGAGGATCAGACAAACATGCACATGCTTGGACTCAAACAGGACGAGGTACGTTAGAGTCACAGGGCAGGAGAGGACAGGAGGCAGGTGAGGCGGCTGCAGTGAGATGGATGTTGTCTTTTGGAGGAACCTGACGGTGCTCTGCTGCTGGGACTTGGAGATAATTCGCTGCTTGTCTGTGAAAACAAGACAGAAAGGCACACTTCATTGTTGTGGTGCCATCTGATGTGCCAACGGCAGGAATGAAAATGACCTGCATTTATGTATGTGAGTGGATCCAGCGCTGGGGAACTGAGCATCCTGCTGCACACAACAAGCATGCAGAAGACCTTGCTAAATTAAAGTACACACACGCCTGACGGAGACAGAGCTCAGAAGTCAGCCCCCACACATCCAGGCTGGCGACAGGTTCAGCTCACAGCTGATGATGAAGGCTTTTGACTTATAAGGCTTATTTTTAATTAGCTACATGCTCATTAAAATGTGTTAATTGTATGCATTGTTTTATTGCTGCGTCAAAGTCAGCTAAGGACGAAGAACGGCGGAAACTGTGGTCTAACGGCTCTCCAGTAATGCAGTGTGACCCTGTGTAATTTCAAAATGATAATTGGAAGAAGTCCCCCTGCCCCCTCAATGAGCACACACACAAACCCAGAGTCATACACACTCCTCTAGACAAACTTTGGGAGATGAGAAAGCAATACAGCACCCCCTTTTGGTGGGCTCTCTGCAGGGATTAGTGCTCTCACATCAAAGGGTAATAACAGCATCAGTCCTGAACACCTCCGCTGGCAGGAAACACATCAAACATTCAGAGTCATTCACCAAAGAGAGAAATTCACCAGTGTTTTCCAAATTGCACTGATGGACAAATTGCTAAGTGCTGCACACTAATGCAGCGTCCGCATCACTGAGCCTATCATTCAGAATTATGAGGCAATTTGCTTCGTACAGTGGTGGAAATAAGGGCAGTCCTCTCTGAAGCTGAGCATCCTCTCAATGTAGGAATTAATTATTCATACCAAAGAGGCACATGAGCGTAATTGTTGGCCATCATGAATAATGTATTAAAATATGAGGTCTTAAACAAAGCAGAGGTAAAATATATGAATGTGGTTGATATTATGTAAGTGGGGGGGGGGGGCAGTGGAAAACCGCATTATTGTCCATCAGTCTGAAAACACTAATCAATTACTAAAGAAAGGAAACAAAATCTACACTGCAAATGTAATTTGTTGAATGTTGTCAATGCAAAATCATTCCTCAGGTTGACCATGAGTGAGGAGGGCAGGCAGTGGACATGAGACCCTGCTGTACATGTATGTATTACACAGGTAACACAGGCTGTCTTTGCCCTGGTATAGACCAGCTGTCAATGCTCCACTGCTTAGTCCAGCTGTCTACGGCATAGTAGAAATCTTGATGAAAATTCCTGTGAATGTTTTGTATTAGCCTTTAATTTGAACAGGCATTTTCATTTGCCCAACAAAGCTGCCCATCATGTACTATATTGAATCACGGTGTATGACTGTACATTGGACAAATGCTAGCAGGGGACGTTGGTCTACACTGTGGACCATAGACAGCCAGTTTGTGCCACAGAGCAAAGGCAGCTTGTAACTCCTGTGTGATTCACCCATGTACAGCAGGGTCTCATGTCCAGTGTGCGCCCTCCTTACTTACCATTACAAGGTTTGGTACAGAATTAAGCTTGTGCCATGATATGAGTTGCTGGAACACAGTTCTTTTTAGCTTAAACAACTTAAAAGTAATGATCTACTCCGCTTGGAAATTTTAAGGCAATCAGTTTCCTAAGTTTTTCAAGTAAAGTCAACTAAGTACATTTTAGGATGTAGTAATGACAAAGTAATGAACAAAGTGATTATTTAAATTCAATTATTTAAGAATTTATTAGCACTTATGCTCGCCTATTAACGAATTTAGTACATTCAATCTGGATTAATATTGCACTAGAATATTAAGAAAAAAAAAACAGTTGTTTTCCCTCTCGGTATCCCTAAAAAGCACCCAAGGATAAGTGCGCCAAATGTAAGATAACAGGACCAATATCGTGGAAACGTAAATGTCCGAGGTTTGAAAGAGTCCGTGAACGCAGCATCTCCACGGCTCTTCCGCTCGTCTTCATCACACGCAGAGTCCGAACATGAGCGCGGCTGTTGTTGTCCGAAGGTTAGCGGCTCTGTCCGGGGCTTCGGCCGTGGCAGCGGGGGCATACGGGGCTCACGGTAGGGACTGAACATCAGAGCTTCTCTGCACTCATGTACCACTCTGTCACAATAACAGGAGAGTAGAAACACAGCCACGATATAGCTCACAGCACCAGCCTCCATTCACTTTTATGCTAAGTTAAGGTTATGTGGCTTGTATTCGCATCTACATGGTTCTTACAGAAAATCAAAAAGCTGCTGCTGACACTGAACAGGCCAACGAAGAATTCGGCCTGTAAATTAAACTACCTTTCAGTTATTTTATGTAGTAAGAGGGATATTTGTGTAATGAAGGTGACCCGCCTCCACGGTGTCATGGTGGAAGATTTAATGGCTGATTGACGTGCAGCTAAAGAAACAACTTCCTTCAGCTGGAGAAAACAGAAAAAAATGTTACCAAAAAAGAAAAAAAAAGTTAGTCAGGGGGAACCCATTTCTGTCAGAAAAAAAAAAAAATAAATAAAAAAAAATTGTAAATGTATTTGTGGCATTTTTTTTGCCCATGTTCAATCAAAAAATTTGATTAAGAAAGACAAATCAATGTGATTAAGAATCAAAATTTTGACTTTTTTTTCTTAAAAATATGACTCTTTCCCCCCTCATAATTATGAGTTCATGGTCTTAAAATTTTGAATTTGTTATCTTAAAATTTTTGACTTCCTATCTCATACTTTTGACTTAAAAAAACGTTTTTAAAAGTATGTCTTTTTTCAGAAGTTGAGATGTTTTACATTTTTGTGTCTCAAAATTTTGACTAAATATGGGCCAAAAAACCCAGGACAAAGTCAAAATTGTCAATTCTTTTTTTTTTTTTTTAAACTGGCGGACATTGTCTTTCATTGTTATGGGGGAGGATTAAGGCTACTAGTTTAAAAAAAAAAGTGAAAAAAGAAAGAAAAGAAAATTACAATCCATTTTTTTTATCATTATTGTTCAGCGAAAAAGTCAGGACTCACCTTTTTTTTCATTTGTGGCTCTCATCCTGTTCTGTGTAGTTTAAATGGTAAAAAAACCACACACACACAAATGTGAAACTTTATTTCACCTGCTTCCTTTTTTTTCGTGCTTTAATCTGAATTTCCATTTTCCTATTGCAGGGTTCAAAAACAGTGACCCTGATGACTACCAGAGAGTGGTATGTAAACACTGCTAATAGCAACAATAAAAGTGCATGTCCACTTGGGGCTTCCTTAGATCGAACATTGCAGCCATCATTTGATCTGCCATGAGATATATATATATTTTTTTTATTGCCTCCCACTACTTTAATAAGACCTATATGAGTTTCTATGGAGACAGGGAGATGTTCAAACATCACAACATCACCACAGGTCTATTTTTTTTTTCTTTTTACATAATGGGGGCCTGAGTGACTGATGGGTTCAAAGAGTCCAAGAATTGGTCGGACAAATTGCTTCAGGCAGTAGCTGCAAATTGGGCTGTAATGGCTTCAAAGTATTCCCAGGTGCAAGTTGGGGGAGATCAAAGTAAGTCCACTTATTTTTGCCGCTGACAGACACAGATTGTTACTAGAAGTGTCTTACAATATCACCTAATGGCTCCCCATAGGATTAGACCGTACTGAGTAGTTGAAAAACACGTTTTAATCCAAAGCACAGCGATGAAACAGTCGTTTCTGTGCAGACCTCAGGAATTGCAGTTATCAATATCTGTGTTTCATGATGAGACGAACAAAAAGTTGCTGATTGATACACCAGTTGACCAACTACTTCATTGTTCCTAAAGGTAGATTTAACAATCTGGAAAAAAAGGAGAACTTTGTCGTGTGTGATCCAAGAGTTTCTCCCTGACAAAGATTATGTGTTAAGTGCATGAAAGCAATGCTTTTTGCATTACCGTCTCACCTCAAACTGTCCTGCTGTCCTTTATCCCTGAGCAGAACCAGCCCTCCTCAAATTTTACAGAAAGTAATCGATTCAGTTAGGGAAAAAATAACTCACAAGTGCTGACATTTTTCTCTGTCTCTGCTTCTACAGCTATTTGAAACTGCCAACAAGTACCATTTCTACCACAGCCTGGCCCTGCTGGGTGCTGCCCACTCTGGTAAACCTGCTGTGGTGAGTTTGGAAGCTTAATACCCACACATAGAGCTGGATACGCTTGAGTGGGCTTTTACATTGATCCAGCTGGAAATGCGCCAGTAGAATAACAGAACACATATCCCGCGTGTGTCCTGGTTTTTTATCGAATTATTTCCCTGAAAAAGGAGAAATAATTTAAGATAAAACACATGAAAACCTATTATTTCTGAAAGGCTATTTCAAGATACAGCAGCCACTGCACAACTAATTTAAACCAATAAGCATTATGAAAGCATATCGGATTAGACTGTAAATACTGGAGTTAACTGTTATGGATGAGTACAAGGCTTTCATATAGGATATTGGGTTAGTTACAAGCTAAGTCACATTGTTTGAGTATGATCAGAAGTTTGAGTCTATAATAAGTTATTAAAAAAGAATTAACAAACAAAAAAACCCAATAAGTTAACTCATACACCTTTTTGGCAGAGCTGGGGCTGGTGCTAGTTTCAGGCCAGTGCCGGACTAAGGCTCGGTTCTTTGTGTTTCCACTGACAATACACTGGCTCTAGGTGCTAAAAACTGGTGCTAAGCATGCACCAACTCTTTGCTCGGCCAGAGCAAAGCACCAAGTATGTCACATTTTATCTCTGCTCTTTGTATCGTGCACAGCAGAGTTCTGCCCCGATGAACATAGACACACAAACACAGATAAGAATAGTCTGTGTAAGAAAAAAGCCAAAATTGACACAATTTTACACAAAACACAAAAATTGGGCCAGACAAAATTCTTGGCACCATTTTACAATTGTAGGTAAATCGTTTAATTTCAAGTAAGAGATGCCTCTTTAAACTCAGCTGTGGCAAGTCACAGGTGTTGGTGATATAGAAATCAAACCTGACACCAGTTAGAATGTATAAAAGTTGGCTCAACCTTTGTGTTGTGAGCCTTTGTGTGTCACACCAAGAATGGAAAAGTGAAAGAAGAGCAGAGAATCGTCTGAGGACTTAAGATGTAAAATTGGTGATGCACATCAAGGAAATAAACACATTCATACCAAAAACATTTGGAATTGCAGTAATATCTAGAAGAAATTGCGTATTTTTGAAAAAAAATCCAGGGCTGCCAATACTTTGGTGACTGTATATCCAGATTCTAAAGTACTGGGTGCTGGGCAGAAGCTGTAAAAGTGACATCACCACAAGTGACGTTTCAAGCTGTTGCCCTTCATCAAACAGTCTGATAAAGAGCAACGGTCCACAAAGTCATTTGTGGTGATAAACCAAATTTGTATCAGAGGAGCTTCTGGTGGGAAAAAAGGCTTTTTTTTTTAAACCTATTGAACATATTTCTCTTGTGTCTCCTCTCCAGGCTGGAGCCCTCCTGATAGCAGGCATGGGGATGTTCTGTGGATCTCTGTACCACCAGGCCCTCACAGGGGACCCCGGTCTCCGCAAGGTTGCCCCCATGGGGGGCATGGCTATGATTGCTGGCTGGC
The DNA here is from genome assembly GCA_008086565.1 of Thalassoma bifasciatum. Taxonomy (NCBI): domain Eukaryota; kingdom Metazoa; phylum Chordata; class Actinopteri; order Labriformes; family Labridae; genus Thalassoma; species Thalassoma bifasciatum. The sequence continues at coordinate 106,192 of RPOG01001367.1, read as the reverse complement.
TGGCCATTGTTCTGTGAACTGTAACACTTCTCACTCCTCCACTGTGCCAGAGTGTGACACTGACCTGTCAGATTGAGAATGGATGAGCTGTGAGCGCCTGTGAGGCTTGTTTTCTGAGGAGTTAAAAGTGCTGAGTAATGACACCCGTGTAGCCGCTCCCTGTCCCAGGCTGTGGGTGTCGGGGGGAGATAAGGTCACCTCAGGATTATCACTTTTCTACCGTAGCTGTCTGCTTCTGACTGCTGCCCTTTGATGATTGGTTCTGTTGCTTTGGCTTAACAATGAATACAGTAAATCAAGCAATCATGCTTCATTTATTAATGAGACATTTTCATCAACATACCAAATTAGTGCTTAGAGGAACAACAATAAAGTCTGAGAGAAACTGCTAATTCTAAACACAAATATGATGAATAAAACAGTATTTGTTTGATTTTTCCCATATTTTCTACTCTGTTACAGTAAATTTAGTTGCTCTTTCTATAAACAGCATGGCTATTAAAAACTGAGTGAACAGAATTAAAGTATGAAGAGTTAAAGAAATAAATGCTTTTTTTTACAGAAATTGTTTCATGTTTTTTTTATTGTATATATCTTAAAAGTAATCTGCAAGACTCATTGGAAAGCCAGACAGGATATGAAATGCGGTAAAGTGTTAGGAAAATGTCAAATTTGGGAAATTGTAAATCCCTCAAAATTTTTTTTTTCTTTTTTGCTGTTGTTGTGCTGCTTTATTTATTTATTTTAGAAATAATGCAGCACATAGTTAGTTGTATAGTTAAAGTTACCTGATAGTTATGAAAAATATCCGCTCAATCTAAATGTATTGTCAACAGTATATTCTGTTACATGTTTCCTGGCATGTTGCATTACTGCTTTTAACAACTACGAATGTAATCATTTGGGAATCAGAGTCTATAGTTTTGAGGGTGAGCTGTCCAATTCTTGCTTTTTGAAGGATTTCAGCTGCTCAAAAATTCAAGGCAATTTCACCCCGTGCTGGCCGCATGTCAAGGTAAATCTATCTCCAGGTGATTTAGTTTGAAAGTCATAGTGGCTTTCTCCAAAGCCATGGTGGTTCAGTTTGGTGCTTATACTTTTACTATTTTCTGAGTCCAGAATATATCAACAACCAGGACTTTTGAGAGCAGGGGTCACCAACCTTTTTAATGCTGAGAGTATTAAAAAGCTACTTAAAGGGTACTGAGTACTACAAAGGGTTTCTTGTTTGATCCAAACTCCCTGAATAACAAGCTGGCACATATCGCCTTTTAATAAAAAAAAATCAGAATCTGTCTTGTGTTTATTTGCCAAGTGCATTTACACATACAAGGAATGTGACTTGGTGTATTGATGCTAAACAATTAACCAGGAAATTAGCCCAGAGTCAAAGTTTATAACAACAAACTCAAAAACCAACATGGCAACTATGGAGGAGGTACTGCTTGTGTACCTCTCGCACAAAAGGCAAGAATGGAGGCAGTGGTCAGAGAGGCTGTTAAATAAACATTTTGGTAACACTTTAGATCAAGGGTCCCTTTATTAATGTTAGTTAATGCATTATTAAGCATTAGTTAACAGTTTAATAATGTGACAATAATCATTTTAATGTCTTACTTAACATTCATCAACAGAAGTCAATGTATTAATAAGCATTATTAATTAATATTTTAGTAAAACTTAATAATGCCTCTTGTAATCATTTACTAATGGTGTTACTTTGGAATCAATGAAAGTTAAGTAACAACGACCTAATTAATTTTATAAATGCACAACACACAATACTTACTTACAATATGCAACTTTTATTAATGCTCAATAATGTATGAAGTAACTCTGAGCTGAAGACATTAATTAACAGCTTATTACGGCATTAACTAATTAGTTTATGTGAGGTAAGACATTAGCTATAATGGTTATTTACATGTTAATAAATTGTTTATTTCTGCTTAATGATGCATTATCTAACATTAAATAAGGGACCCTTATTGTACCCACATTTTTCTTTTAAATTGTTCAATCAACATTCTTTCTTCTTCGTGTCTCACTCGAGCTACAAACTGGGTAGTGACAGCAACACCACAGTTTCTAGTGGTTCTGCTCTGTTTAGTCTGTATCCATAAGCTTTATGGAAATGTGCAGAAACACAAACAAACTGAATGCAGACCACAGCCAGATTCAGTGAAAGTATTTTAACTGTTTTTGTATTGCTCTGTTTTTACATCTTGACATATTCACATTTAGTAAAATGGGGGATTGCTCAAATGTATTGTTCATTCTTCCATACCATACCTTCAAAACAAGGATGTATCAAAACAACTGGTCTCAGATGTCTGCAAGCTAACATGACTTTTGACCACTGTGACCAGTATTTACTTCAGCCAAACGGAAATTTATGAGAAATGAAGCCATGTGGAAGTGTAAGACAATGCAGCTTTTCAAAATAAACACCGGTAAACACATGCACACTAAGCAAAAAAAGCTGAATTTTACAGCAGTAATAAACACATTTACTTAATTTCACTCATATAGTAGTAGTTGTTTGTAAAGAGGGTAAAGATCATCTTGGCTTCATCCAAACTCAAACACAACTACAGTATTTTGAGTTTAGCATAACAAACGTAGCCTGTGTAGATGATGGGCTTTAAAAGTCTGCATCAGAAACAACGAGTGAGGTCAATGGAGAATGTGTCTATATATTATACAGTCTATGACTTTAGTGCAGCCACAGAAACATGAATACTCCAAAGCTATGAAAACAAATGTGACTGATGAGCACTCAACAGAGCAGCACGACTAATATTCATACTTCTGATGGGTTTCTTCATTTAGAATACACACATAAAGCTAAGTATGTTGTTTGTTATTCTATAAAAAATAGCTGGAAAAATTAGCATGTCATTGTAAACCTTTAAATATTTTAAAGCCAGCCTGGGGTTGTTGTTATCCACAGTGATAAAACTACACTTATACTGTTGGGGAAGGTTTCAACAGTGATGTGTTTCTTTGATCTCTGAGACACGATGTGCTTTGTTCTTATTATGACAGCTCAGTGCCTTTAAATGGTATTTGATTTAAATTTTCTTTCACTGGAGTTAGAGATGGATCGAAAAGCAATTCAAGCACTAATTTGATTCCCTTCTTCTGGCTCAGTAAACAGGGAGCAGATTGAGATGTGAATGTGTGGAGTGATGCCCACAGGTTTGATATACAGCTGCTCTTACAGCAAATAACAAACCACTAACACCGGTGTCCCTCCTCAGTGTGTGGCCTCCTGAAAAAGGATGAATAAACCCATAAGATCCACCACCTATGGCAAGCTGAAGGAAATCGTCTCTTTCGCACGAGTGAATGTCTTCACAGCCTCAAGCATTTGATCCTCTAAGTGGCTGAATACAAAGGAGTTCATTACCCATGGCCTCCCCTTAGCCAAGGCCATGTTCAAACCACTCTGCTTTCAAATTGAAAGTGAAATCCATTGAAACACTAATTCGCCTTCCTGACTGTAGGCCCACGAACGGGGACCTTTAGAAAATAGCTGTATAAATCTCCAGGTCAATTTGCAAGGGTCGGCACATGAGCCAAAACTGCGCTCAGAAGAGAAGGCTCTATTGACTGAACACGATGCCAATGAGCTCTTGATCACGTCTCATAAAACCCTCATTTGAATTTAGCAGCGATTGGGGAGCATTCCGCTGTCCCAGGACCAACCAATCATGCAGCAGGAAGCTCTCATACCCATAAGACTTCAGGGTTAACCTGACTAAAAGATATCACAAGTTCTGCTCTGTCGAATGTGTATTTAAAGCATCATCATCACATTTTTCCACCATGTGTTCATTACTTAAAGTGTGAAATCATGTGATTCTCTGCTTGGGAAGAAACGTTCACCACTTTCACACAGCGGTCTTATTTTAGGGCGATTTATTTCTTTTTTAGCTGACATTCAGATGTGTGGATGCAGCTGCTGCCAGCACAGCACCTCTGTGTTAAATCCATCCACATCTGAGCGTTCTGCTCCGGCCGAACAACTTTAACGTGTCAGCACATGAGAGGGCGAGAAATAGAAGGTGAGATAGAGGGAGACACTTTTGTCTGCCTTCATCTATTTTGCTATAAATATCCTGATTATTCTGACAAAGCTGGGCTGTCATCAGAGAGTTAGAGAGTTTTTCTTTTCCTTCAGTCAATAATCCACTCAGGTTACAGAAGTTTTAAAGGAGTTTTAAAGATAACAAATGCAGATTTGTTGATACAGATATCATGAAATCCTTTTTATCTAAGGTGAGGAAAAGAAAAACCTCAAACATGATTCAAACTAAAAAACAAAATACAGCAGAAAACACTCATGGATAAGTTTTCAGGTCATTATATTTAGATTATTTTGTACCATTTTGCTGCACATGCTCATCATCAGGCTGATTTATCTGCTGCATGGTCATGGTCCTGCCTCCAGCAGCAACCTGGTGATGTACGAATACATAAGGATATCAAAAATAAATTTGAGTAGCTTTTGAATTTCTGTTCACTCTTGAAATTGCAGGAAAAAGACAAAAGAAAAAATGTATTATTTATTTTTTGATTTTCTGATTTTTTTTTTTTTAATTTAAAAGCAGTCAGCCTCATGTATACATGTGAAATACACAAATTCTTACCACCAGTCCTACATTTCAAGAGCAACAAAAAAAACCCTCTTAAATAGCAGAAAATAACTTGTTATGTAACTTACTTTGTAGTCTCTCGCTCTACTGGCAGACTGTAGCCTGGATGTCTGGATAATTATCCTCCATTGAGTTGTTACTTTTTTTCTTGAATTCTTATTTGGTTTTTAAGGATGAATTTAGTTGGAGGGTTAAAGAAACCTTTTTTTTTTCTTTTTGTATTTGACTTTGGGTTTGATAAGAGGAGTTTGTTATGTTACGATTGATACAAAATGGTTGGGTTTAGAGTGGTGGCACCAATATTTTTTGCCACAGTGTCAACAGGCAGGGGTGACATTTTCTGAACTCTTTCACCCAGACTTATCTGATGTGTGTGATAAAAACCGGTACACACAACCAACTGAAATGAAACATTTACTTTGAATTAATTAACTTTGTCAATGTGTTACGTTGGTTGAAGGCAACAAGGTTAGAGCCAACCAAGTTGAACTTAAAATCATTGCTTTCAACTAACTCACTGTGTTTTAGATAAAACCATTTGACATATCAAATTCAACCGATGTCAGTGTTTCAGTTTTTGAGTGTGGACCCCACTATAACAGATGCTAACAGCAGCGTTACCACACCTGTGCAGATGTTTAAAAGATGGTGGATGTCACTCTTATGCAATACTGTCAAAAACAATAGAAATACAGCAAACTTAGATCTAGGGCACATACTTTTTATTTTATTTTATCATTATTCATTATTATACCCATGCACAATGGTTGGATGGGGGTTTTCCAGGAAGTTCTGCACCTGCCTCACTTTCATGGTTGGACCTCATTGGACCTTCTGTACATTTGCATTTGTACATATTGTCATTATTATTATTCTTCTTTTCAATTTTTTTTTTTTTTTACTGCTGGCAGTATCCATTTCCTTCAATTGCCTTACTTTTTCTTTTCTTTTCTTCATTCTTTCATTTCTTCTAGAGTTGGTATTATTTCTATTTCGTGTTTCTTTTTGGCTAATTTTTAATGTTTTATTGTCTGCATTTTTGGTGCTCAGCAAAGAAAGTATTTCATTGTACAGGGCCACATGTGTCTCTGCTGTGCACATGACAATACACTCTTTGAATCTTGAATCATGATACAATTACCTAGTTAGCCAATTTTGGCAGTATTGCATGCAACTAACGCTACAGCTTTACAGTAACAGTACGTCAACACTATTAGTTCCATTTGTATATTTGCTGGTCATGCATACGAACCCAGGTTGCCGCCAGTGTTGCTTTTGAGAAACCATTATTGTTGTTAACAGAAATCGTGTCTTTCTTTGTTGTTCTGTTGCTGCAAGAAGTGATTTTAAAGAAAATTCAAGATTTGGTACCAATGGATTTTTACATGAAAGAAGCAGTCACATTAGCAATTATTACTTGAATAATTACTCAAGTATACACTATAGACTCATAAACTTCCCTGCCTGATTTAAGAAAAATCTGTTGATACATGTTTAGAAAGTCTAAACTGTTTAGAATTAATGAGTTAGTTATGACCAAAGTGTGTGTACTAAAACACTTGATTGTTGTGTCTGCAACCTAAGCTGCAATAAATGTGATGTTTTTGTTCCTGCAGAGTTGCTTGCAGCTGTTCTCAGTTATCATGCAGCAGGTTTGGCACAATAACATCCAAACAAAAGTGATACCCTTTGGATTTGACTGTATTTACACAGCAATCAAATGAACCCTATTTGTCAGCACAAAGGGACGCTCCATTCATCTAATAATGTGGCCTCTAATTGGCCCCTGTCCTAGCAGCCATTCTGACTGCTGCATTAGAAATAACACAGCTGTTACAAATAATGATGTTCACAATAGACTGTGCTCTTAGGTGTCCGTTTACGCCCCTTTAAAAGTGACATTCTGGGGCTTTTGACTGCACCCGTGATGATCTGGATGCTCAGTTAATGGGACCAACGATCCGTGACTCATATCTTTTTTTATTCAAGGCTGTAAAAACTATAAAACATGAACTCTCACTAGCAGGGTGAGTACTTTTTAAAGGCGCTGTGTGTTGCCTGTCAAACCACAGAACTTAAATCAGGAAGGCCTGCAGAAGCACACCCTCTGGCAGTGTGTCTGTCTGGACTTTTCTCCCCCGTACCCCACTGATGCCTGCTGTTGTGAGCATCAGAGAAAGTAGAAGTAGAGAAACTAATGGTAGATATTGTTAATTATACCTTCAGGGACTTCCCCTGCACTTCATAAGCTCCCCTCCCCTTTATTTCTTCTTGCCCTGCAGACAGACTTAATTACATCAGCTTCTTCTGTACAGGGGAGCGTCTCCTTGTTCCATCGATTTCTTGGTCGAGGTCTGTTTTGGTCAAAGATGAAGAGAGTGGTTGTGTGAGAGTCATTGGTGAGGTGATGGAGAGGCTGAATGTGGAAAAGATACAGGAATGAAACTCTATCTTCAATGATTATCCACAGCTTCTTCTTTCTCATTCACACGGACAAGAGAGTGGACAAAAATCCCCCATAAACACACACTAGCAATTTATTAAGTACATGCTGTATGATACACTGCAGAAGAGCCAAATCCTCTTTCAGGCATCAATCAGGCGGCGGCGTACTGGACACTGAAGTGGAATGACTGTAATGGCGGCCCCAAGCACATCCACACCCCGGTCCCTTGAGCTGACCTTTCATAGCCACTTAAATAACGGTCAGAGCAATCACATCCTCAGATAGATTACCCCTTTACTTCAGCGAACACAGAGGCCCAATCACTGTTACCTCTTTTCTCGCAGCTTCCAACCCAATCATTTCACCTCAGTTGTGACACGGCGGCGATGATGGCCGTGCTTCACAGGAGCTTAGGGGATGAAACCTATAGGAGCTGCTTTCATTACCAAATCACCATAACCCCTTTAGGAAGCAGTCGTATCACAGCGTGACGCCCGAGAACGGTTATGAGCCAGCTGGGAAATGGAAGTGACACCAGGTGGGTTAATGCTGCGTAAATTCTAACTGCTAATAATATCACTGTGAGGGTTTATGTGGGGAGTGAGCTGTTAAAGGTACGGTACCTATCCTCTTTTAATCCTACCACGGCAACATTTTGGTACTTGCTCAGCATGTGAAGTGATTTTGGAAAAATGCATTTGCACAGAAACAGGAATAAACAGTTTTGTCTAAATTGCAGTGAAATGAGACCTTCTTAACTCCACAGTTTAAAAAGTGTGCCCAATTTCCCAGAAATCCCTCTACTTGTGCAAAGAGGGGGTATTCTGGTAACATGGACACAAAGTAACAGCTGGTAACAGCAGCTCAAAAATCGTACAAAAAAAAATTCTTTATTTTTTCCTTTTGATAAAATCCATGGAAAATTATTTCTTCATCATTTCATTTATCACATACAGTTATGCCTAAAAGTTTACATCCTTTCTGGCAGAATTGTCTGATTTTTTGGCCTTTTCACAGACAATATAAATGATAACACATTAACAAAAACTTCAAAAATGACCCTGTTATTTTTTTTATACACACACACTGATTACAAGCAAATAGATCACAGGTGAGGATGGTTACCTTTAGTAGACATTCAAACACATTTGTGTTCACTTTTGTGCATTTATTAGGCCAAAACCACCCGAGTGTGTAAACCTCTTAACAGGGTTATTTTTGAAGTTTCTGTTGTCATTATGATTTTAAAAAGAGTAAAGTATTTTTTTCAATAAATGTCTTCACCCAACCACTAACCATAAGTGATAGAAAGGTTTTTGTGTTCTGCTGGAGGGTGTACACTTTTGGGCACAAATGTATTTCTTGTATCACATTTGACACATTGTGCAGTTTTGCTAATTATTCTAGTTATTTATGTATTTTTTAGCGAACATGCATCCATTACATGCAGCAAACACTTATCTAAAAAAAGAGAGTAACTATTTAGATGTGATTCTTGCTGCAACTTCTTAAAAATCAGCAATGATTTTTCAGAAAATATGCGTGTGGATGATTTCATGAGAGCAGACATTTTCATGGATCTGGAATTACAGGGCTTGGTTAGCTGGGTAAACAAATTATAGATATTTACTGTGTAACTCTGTTTGTTAGCCACTGCTGTTTTACTAGAATGCATTACTACCCAGATATAAACAAGCACTGATGACTGACAGTAAAATGTAGAACAGTGTGGTTGACTGTACTTTCATCCAGAAAATGGAAAAAGAACTATACAATGGGTTAATGCGGTGAAACTGACATAAAAACCACTCAACTGGGGTAATGTGTAACCAGTACAGGTATGTTGGCATAAACAGAGGATTGAAGACTTGGGGTTGTAGTTATCAACACAAGAAAACTGCCCTATTTATGTTGATTTGAATGTAAAGTCTTGGAGGTTTCAACTTGCAGAAGATAAATAGAAATCTAAATGAAAACCTTGTGGAAGTGTTTATGGCATGGAAATTGGAAATTGATTAAAAGCAGAGGAATTTTTTGTAATCTCAAAGCAAATATTGAAATAAACACACCAGCAATTCAAAGTTTTTAGCTGTATTTCCTGCAGCCACTTTGAGAGCAAAAAAACTTAATTGTGTCTCATGTCTTAACCCTTCATTTTTGCTGCTCTGTGCTGTTTTTATTTACCTTTTACAAAAATTAGGCTCCCACCTGTCTTTTGTTTAGATTCTTTCATTTCCACTTTGCAGAACAGGCAGTGATTTGGGCGTTAGACATTAAATCCCACTTGACCTGAAAAACTTCCAGCAGCCTGATCTGACTTGCAAATGCACCATAGAGGGAGGAAACGGGAAAAGAAAAAGACTGCTGGTGTTTTTTTTTTTTTTTTTTCTCTCTCTCTCTCTCTCTTTCTGGGTGAAACGAGGGCAAATAAAGACAAGAAGAGTGTCAAGCAGTGAGTTTGATGTTGCACTTTGAAGCGTCTCACTGTGTCTGCTGAAGCCTTGGCTTGTCTCTTGCCTCTCATTTGGCAGATAGGCAGTGTCACTCCCTCAACTTGCTCATTAAGTGCTGTTTGGTGCAGCATTATCTTGATAAATGTTCCACTTATGCCACAGAATAGGCTGATGAATCAAAGAGTGTACGGCACTACTCAGACACTTCTTCTCACACTCAGTGTTGCTGCAGTGTATGAGCTTGTAATGATCCATTGACGGGCTAAGAGAGAGGTCTGACAGGTTATTTCAGACACTATCAATCCAAAGAGCTTTAGAGCTGACGCTGGAAATGAAGAACTGGAGAATAATCAGGGAGGTTTATGCACATACTGTATGTGAAACAGTGACTTCTCCTCAAATACTGCAAGAAACTGTGTCCCAAAGTTACAAAGAGGGGAAATTCAACTTTTTTAATCAAAAGCAAAGTTTAAAAAATCTGTCCATTCAGTTCTAGATATTTAAATATTTGGTGATAAAAAGGGAATAGGGGATAAATATGGGCCCAATGGGCTCAGGAAGAATACAACATTGGTTCCTGCTTTGTGAAACGCCGAAACAAAGCAATGTCTTCATATTACTGTTTGTTACAAGTAGAGGGATTTTTAATTATCTGAAGCATTGTTACAGAAATAAAATAATATTTAACAACTAATGCAAAATTTCTAAATGACTTCACAGTTGAATTATCCCTCACTGTCATGAATAATGGCATCAATATTTGCATAGACAAACATACATGCAAGTAAGCCTGATACATCATTTATAGATGACACTCATCAGTTTCTAGAGCTGTAAAGCTTTAGTGGTTTAGTGAACAACAAAAGCATTAGAGAAAAGAAACAAGAGTGTTTTACCAACCACTTAAAAAAATTATATATATTCAAGTTGAAGACAACAAGAACCTGGACATTTCAAATAATCCTTAGCTATAATTTTCAGGAATTTTTCTCCACATTTACCAGTTAGCTTGATGAAACCAACAACACACTTTTACAGGGAAACGGGTTTCTGGGAATTGTGCTCTTAACTTGTCAGGATTATGTTACTAAGTTTCTTTGACTAGGATAGCCAAACCTCTTTTTCCCCAGACATGTCCTCCTTTTTGGTCATAAAATTATGTACAAATTTTCTCAGCTTCTACAGACCGTTGATAACTGTAATAAAGCAGAAAATGCTGAAGTTTAAGTGCAGTTTTATAGACAAACTGAATATTTACAGTAGTAACACTTCTTTGGTTGTGGTTGTGGCCAGTGTTGAGAGGGGTTTTTTTTGGCCCATAATTAGACATAATTGTGAGATGTCTGAGATCAAAAGTTAATTTTTAGATCAAAAGTTGAAATCTTGAGATCAAAAGTTGTAATTTTGAGATGAAGGGCAAAATTTGAGATTAGAAGTCAAAATTCAAAGAAAAAAAGTTGAAATTTTGAGTTAAAAGTCAAAGTTTCACAGTAAAAAATTTAAATTTTGGCTTTTTGTCCTAAAATTGTCCCTGATCATACCCAAATGTTGTCGTCTTGTCTCAAATTTCCCCTATAATTCCCCAAATTTTAACTTCTTATCTCAAAAGTTTCCCTTTATTACCCAAATTGTGACTCTTTAATCTCTAAACTTCAGTATTAAAGGGAAAAAAAGTCTCATCAAAGCCACTCTTTCGCTTTTAACTGGTGCATCTATGCATTATTTATGTTTACATTATAGAAAATGCTCACTTTAAACAGAAAAGGGCTCTTTTAAATAAATGTTTGGGTTATGAGGCCTCTTTATTGTCATTGAGTATCTCGAGTATTTGTGCAAGATCTCCAAGAAGGCTGGGTGGGGGGTGGGGGGGCTTTTTAAAAAGAATATATCATCACCCTTCTTTAACAAGCTGTAAGGTTGATAAACATTTCCTGGAAAAATGATTACACTTAAATTACTGACTATAAACATGCTGTATTTAAAAACAAACTAGCCGACAAACAAAAAGAACAGATGAATTTATCTCTGAAGCTCGAGCTGAGAGGATGAAGACAATATGTGAAGAGTAATATTTACTGCAGCAACAGAAGATAATGTTTTGTTCGGCTGCATTAGATTTCTTTAAAGCTTTAAGTCATTATGGAAACTGTGTAGTATAAATTAGATTATGCAACGACCACCATCTGCCCCCTCCCAGATGGCTGATAACTATTCCCAGACATAAAATAAAACTCAGTGTGATGGCTATTTATAGCTCTTCTTTTATGACCCCATACCCTCACATTGCTTTGCACTTCATTCATTTGCAGTGACACAGAGGCTGTAACTCTTTACCAAGAACATTAAACTATATGAAATCAAAACTCATTTGAATGAATATTTTATGAGGATTTTTCTGTTAAAGGAGGAGTGGAGCCAGCCAGAGTCAACCTACATCTTCAGGCATTATTTACAGACAAGGGGGAGGGCGTTGAATCAGCAGCCGGATCCACATCCACATGCAGTGACTCCTGCTCCTGCTGCATTTGTGGGACTTTACAAAGGCTGCTCACATGCTCAGGCTTCAAAACACCGGCTGTGCAGTCCTGAATCCGCCCTACCCTGCCTGCCTCTTCTACTACTACTACTTCTAAACTGTAGCACTCTCTTGTCTTCTTGGCGAGGCACAAATTTAATCATAAACCTGACCTCACAAATCCGTTTGTAGTTTTGTAATGTGGGGCGTGCGTGCCACACATACTACTAATCCCTGGATCCTCAGAGAAGGACCATGATTTCTGGGACGGTGTTGCCAGGGGGAAGGTGGCGCCTGGGACCTGTTGGAAATGACAGCTAAGGAAGGCGGATTGAAGCACAGGGATCACAAAAACAGTAAACGTAGAAGATAGCGAAGAAACTCCCTCGCATCACTGTGGAAAGGGTGTGTGTCTGTTTGCAGTGTTTGACAGCTTTAGCCTGATAGCTAATGATACCACAGTGATACTCGACCCAGGAGCTAACGTAACTGGAGCTGAGAGAAGAACATGAGGGGGGGCATGGGAGTGTGTTAGTGTGTGTTAGTGTGTGTATGTATGGATTTTTAGTGGTAATATGTGTCTGTGCCTGTGTGCTTGTATGTTTGGCCGCGTGCCGCTGCAGTTCTCTTCACTTTACCCCCTGTCATGTGAGCTAGCATGCTAATTTGTGAAAGCTAGTTGGCTAATAGTGGCTAATAAAAAGAAATGAGCTGACTGTGGGCGTTGTGCCAGGCTGACCTGACTACTGCGAGTCAAATGCTGTGGCATTGCAGCAGCAGAGCAGTGACATGAATGTAACCAGCTAAAGCAGCCGTGTGGCTATTTGTTATCTATTACCAATGGTCTAATTAGCTTATGTTACCTGTCAGATGGTAACCTGGCCAACTTGCTCGGCTATTAGCTTAGCAGCTACGTAGAAGTGGGGAAGCTTTCTGGCTAATTGACCTAGTTTGAAGGGGCAGAGGCCATGTTGTCATTGCACTCGACTCAACTTTGTTTTCGACTTCGCCTACTACATACTACTTTCTTATGCAGTATGAAGTAGACACTGCATACTGCATACTATATTTGAATGTAATATGTAGTATGACAGTTCTGTTTGGTCTGTTTTGTAGTTTGCTACTCTGGTTTTCAGTTTGAGGATTTTATTTTTTTTATTTATTGTTTATGTGATATGGACATCACAACAGCATTGGACAAACCAGATGCTTTGTTTGAGTATTTTAGCACAGGTGCTAATTTGCAATACTTGTCCACAGGAGGCTTTTGAAATGATAAAAAAATTAAAATAGTGAGAGAAAGTAGACACGAAAAGGAAGAAGACGGTGAAAAAAACCCACAGTGTATTATAACATCACAGAAACAATAAGAAGTCACAAATTTAATACAAATTTAATACATACATATGTCGTAAAGTGACATAGTGGATTGACTTTTTTAATTTTTAGAGATGATGGAAAAGCTGCTTCTGATAATGCATGTGTGATTTCAAATATGTTATGATAACATACAATTTAAGAACCCCACTTAAAAGATGTTTTGGGGCCTACACTTGAATTGTTCCACTGCTTCGCCAGAACTTTTCAATTTTCAGTTCAGACCTGCGGCCAGGCGCTTTGCATTGTGGGAAACAGTATGCCAGGTAGACTGGTCTGATGCACACTGAGAAATTTTCCAGGATCAGTAGGTCATCCAGGTAGTTTTGGCATACTGCAAATTTTGCATTTGTTCGCATACTGCATTTTGGGCAAATCAGTATGTACTGCTAGTATAGTATGCAAATTCGAAAACAGCCAACGTTTACATTTCAAGTTTTGGACTTATGGGTTGGAAAGGGCACAATTTAATTCAACCCTATGGTTATAAATGCAAACATATCATCTCTCTCTCTCTCTCTGCATGTAACAGTGTAACCTGTCATCCTCAGATGTAGTTCTCTACTCGTCCACTTTCGTCTTACTTCGTATATTTTTCTGTGTGTTAAATATTCCGTCCTGTCTAAAGTAGAGTACATCCCCACCTGTTCTAAAAGACATGACCTAATCAGTTTAATTCCCCTGAAACATGCCAGGATACATGCCAGAAAGTGTTAAAGAGCTGGTTATTAAGTGTTGACCTCTCTTGTGATTAATAGTATACATGTTTCCAGGCAACCCCTATAAAACACATTTGAAGATATCTAGGAATAACTCAAGCAGATATTCACGCATTTGTTTTGTTGACATTTTTTATTCTTACTGACTCCAGAAAGTATGGACTAGCAGTATGGCAGCTCCTACATTCCCACATTTCTGAGTTTTTTTTTTTTTTTGGTTTTGTTTGTCTTAGAAAATAAGGAAATATATCCCTTTATTTGACTCAAATTGTGGAAATATACAGAGTTATAGTAGCAAACAAGAAAGTAAAAAGTCAAAAAGAGGACAAAAAGTGTATATTAAATAAAATCATGTATCAAGTGTTATGCTGAAAGATATGTACATATCGAACATAACAAAAAGATGAAAAATCTACTAAAAGAGGCAACATTTACAGTTATTGTTAATTTTCATTTTAAAGTCTGACCCCATTTGTAAGAAAAGACTTGCAATTTCTGGCAGTGAGGCATCGCAGGTGAAGGAACCTGTCACTGAATGAGCATGAAAAAAATGTGATTAGAAATGAAAGCAAGGGTTTGTCCTCTACTTCCTCTGCCTCATCCCAAACCTTTTTTGGTTCCTCCCTTTTTTTATGTTTTTCTTGTAATGATTGCGATGTTGTCAATTTCTGATAATTGTACTGATAAGGGATGGGTACCTTTCATATTAGATCTGATACAGTACAGATGCCTAGTACCTGGGAATTGGTACCAGTACTCAACATACCAATTTTCAGTACTTTTGTGTGTGTTTATGTGGTAACAAATATTAATTTGTTTAATATTGAAATATCAAAATATTTTAATGTAACATCTTTATTACTCAATACATAAATTTTAACAAATGTAGCAAAACATCATTCACCTTTTATTACTGGAACATCACAGTTGTTTCACAGATTTCTTCTACATGACGAAATCTCTACAATCTGTAACCTCTGCTTCAACCTTTTCGATCCTCCCGGCATATGTTTTTCTTGTATTGATTGTGATTGTGAAGATTTCTGCTGCTGTTGATTATGATGTAATAATTCCTTAATTCATTCATTTATTCACTTACGAAAACAGTGCTTCCAAAAAAAACTTGCGAGGGGATTGGGCTTAAATGTAAGGGAAATGTAGGAACACAAGACCTAATGATGAAAATGTCCTAGAATTAGCCTGCTTTCAGTGAATAAAGAAGTCTTAAAAGTGTGTGAATATGAGGCTGTAGGAACATAGGGATAACCCCTCTGTTTACAGCACATATTAGGGATCAGCTGATTCTCTGTTTCTATATCAGGGGCAGAAAAGTATCAAAAGCAATGTACGGATAATAATGCTGTCAATACCTTTTTGAGATAGTAGTAGCTCAATCTAAAGTACTTACAACTGAGTTAAATGATGCACAGGGGGAGTGTCACTCATTCTGTCCTCTGTTAATTACCAGAGTACAACCAAGGCAATAAATACAACCGTGTTAGCATCTCTCTAGCAGTTCTCCCAGATGATGTAACATGTTCCCCCAGGATTTCCCTACAATGTCTCATGATGTACACAAGGCTGTGAAAACAAGGCCAGCATTATACTGTGATGACATCACAAAGGCTCAACGGCACTAAATCAGCCTAAAAATACATCTTGCTCAAAGACATCTTACAGTTGTGTGTTTTGTTTTATACACAGCAATTCAAAGTTGTAAGTGAGAATAAGCACAAATCCTCCCTCCGGGGACCCATGTTGCATGTGTTAAAAATAGATATTTATAGGGTTGTTGTCACTACTGTTGAACTCTGAGGATAGAAGGTATAATCTAAAACTGTTCCTCCTTCTCTGTTTTCATCATCCAGGGTTTAAGAGATGGATTCCCTGATGAGTGCGGTTGCACCGCGCTCCCCAGCCCCCGTCAAGAAGTTGTCAGAAGTGGATTTCCGGTCAGGGGCCACCTTGGATCAGCTGTCATCACAGGTGTCTGAGCTGGTGATACTGGAACAGGGAGAGTTTGGAGACCAGACCGCCTTAGAGGTCCACACGGCCAAGGATTTTATCTTCAACATGTTAGGTAAGTTTACACACTATTCAATGTACTGTATCACAACTCACCCCAAACGTTTTCTTGTCTTTGAGATACTTTAAACATCCCCACTCCAGTATGATAACAACCTATTTAGTTTACAGTTTTTTAACAAGTGAGGCTGCTACAGTAATCTTTGGATTATCGTGTGTATTGTTCTGTGTCACCTCTGTTCCTCACTGAGGTAGATGCTGATTAAAATGTGTGCTTGTATTCAAGTTTTCTTTGCTATCAATATATTATGACAGTAATATTTTCTATGATTACTTTAATCAGATTTTAATGGTGTACAAGCTTCAGGGAAAGTAATTATTTCTTGCCTTGAGTGCTATAAAGTATTAATAGAGAGTACTTAAGTATTTTGTGGAGGTTGTACGGATATTTAAGTGTATGCACACAGGGATGTCTGTCTCACTTATAGACTGTGTGAAAGAGCCCATCTTTTAATTTTTCTTTTTTGAGACATGTGCTCATGCTATTGTGTGAACCTTTTTCATTTCAAGGTCTTTCTTTTTTATGTTAATTTCTTTTTCCAGCTTTGATGGTTTGAGTGTATGTTTTTGAATACATAATGAAGAAGCAGTATGCCTTCTTACAACAGCTTCCTCTGAGTATGTCACCATAAAGAATAGGCCATCTTTTTCATAAGTTGCTCTTTGAATGAACTCTTGACTCCCAAAGCAATAGCTTGTGCTCAGAATTAACGACCAATTACAAAGAGTCAAAACAGTATACGGTATTGAACAGCAACCTGTTGGAACACATTACAGTAATGATACAGTTGTGCTCATAAGTTGGTGCTCATGGTTAGTGGTTGGTTGAAGCCATTTATTAACAAAAAAAAAACCTATATTCTTGATCCTGTGTATTGCCCCCTTTAACATCAGTTACAGCTTGAGTTTTTTTTGTGGTAGTTGTGGATGAGGTTTTTTATTTTCTCAGATGGTAAAACTGCCTAATCTTCTTGGCAAAAAGCCTCCAGTTCCTGTAAATTCTTGGGCTGTCTTGCATGAACTGCACTTTTGAGATCTCCCCAGAGTGGCTCAATGATGTTGAAGTCAGGAGACTGAGATGGCCACTCTAGAACCTTTGCTTTTTTCTGCTGTCGCCAGTAGCAGGTCGATGTTTGTCATGTCAAAATCACCAGGGTATATAAACTTTTGATCAGGGTCATTTTGGAAGTTTCAGTAGACATTCTGATTTAAAAAGAGTAAGCATGGTTGTTTGTTAATAAATGGCTTCACCCAACCACTAACCATGAGTGAAAGAAAAGTTTTTGTGTTAACAGTCATATTCCCTGAAAAATGACCAAGAAAGCATAAATTCTGCCAGGGTATGTGAGTCTCCCTTAAACAAGCTCCCTGGACTTGTGGATATGAGAGGGACAGCTGTCAGGTGATCATCGGTGATCACAGCCCTGTTTCTGGCAAAGACTCTGGAGGAGGGCGCCACGCTTCGCTTGAGCAGTGACAGCTGAATTTCACCGTCACTAAACCTGTTCATGCCACTGAGGAAAGACAGCATCTTCTGGCCGGTGTCTTTGATACAAAGTTGTATAGAAAGAAAAACGGTGTGCTGACAGAGCAGCAGGTGTGAAGCTGATGTTGCCATAGAAACAAAACCTGTGTTCAGCGATTTTTTTTTTTCCTGTCATCTCACAAACAATCCTCTCCACTTCTCAATATGTTTTACCTGAAAAAAGAAATCCTCTGTGGGAGGAGTGCAGGAGGAATACAGCTAAATTCTGTGTATGGTGACCACTTGAGTTTCTCTGTGGTGTTGAAGTGATAGACTCACTTGTGATGTGTTGGCCAGACTGAGATCCCCAAAAGGCTGTATGTTGGCTACTGAACAGTATCGTAATTAAAAGGTCCTGTAACCTTAGACTGATGTATGTTTTAGTGGAAGCATCGCCTCGCCCTCTCATGAATCACTCTTCTGCACCTCTTGAGGCATCTTGACAGGAACTATGACTGATAAAGCTCCCATGTTACAACCATAACCCTAAGTACTTGATCATTGATTAGTGCTCTATGCTCCCACATTAGGTCTTGTACATTAAATCTCTCTTAGATCCTCTCTGTATCTCGCTTTAACAGGCAGGAGTTCTTGCTCCTCTATTTTCCTGGCTGTCCTCAAACTCGTGTTGTGACTGACAATTATACAGTCGCAGAAGAGACATGAGAAATGAATCACAAGAGCAGCCAAAACAAAGGTCCTTCACCAGCCCACACTCACACTGTATTCAATGTCAGTTATTGATTTAGTGAAGGCAGAGAACACTGTCTCAAGTGTCTCACTCTCAAGCCTTTTATTTGATTTTTGCACTGATTCACAAGCTTGTGAACAAGAGAAGGAAGCAACGCAAGCCTGTTATTTTTCTGAATATAGACGAGAGTTTGACCGATATGAATTTTTTAGGGCTGATACTGATAGTGATTTTTACTGCTGATTTTTTTTGGGTCGATACTTGTGGCTGATACTGCTCTTTCTCCCTTAATTTACGTCACAAAAACAATGTCATTTGTATCAGCCGATGCCAATACAAGTAAAGATCTCAAAAATCCACCTCATAAATCGGCTGACCATTATACCAGTTCTTCTTTAGTATTGATCTTTGACAACCTGTGATTTACTCCATGGAACTTCTATAGTGCAAACAGCAAAAGTCAGAGAGTAGAACAGTAATCTGCATGAAACTCCTTGCATAAGTTTTTCCTGTTGACAAACAAAACTCCTCATCCATTTCTCCCATACTTGATGAAACCCTTTGGCAGTAACCTGATGTTTATAATGACGCTCAAACTTTTGTTAATAATCCGATCCAGCCGAGTGGCAGACGCTCTTTGAGACACAATCACACCATCTTTGTGCTGCCTGTGACTCACAAAACACTTTATTGTGCATGCAGATGAAACCACAAAAGCCTTTTCATACCCAATCAGGCTCCAGTTCTTTGTGTTTTTGACCCTTGAAAAACTGGATCCAGAGTAGCAGGAACCACACTGGGCTGGGAGAAAGAACCATTTACATCAGGGACTGGAGACGGAGCTATAATGACACCAGACAAAACTTTGTTGTGGCTAAAAAATGTCGCAAAAAACCCAATTGTTTCTATTAGGGATGCATGCTGTTGGATTTTTGACTGAAATCTGATATTTTACAACTCATATAGCCAAATGCAAATACCTATATTGATATTTTATTCACATACCTAATTGCAGAGGTTATCAACTCTCTTCTGTAGTGGAGTTAAGGAACAGTAATATGGTGAATACTCTTATGACATTTTTTATATATAAATCATTTTCTTTGCAAAAGAATCAAAAAATATTTAACGACTTAATGCGTCAATCATCCAATCATAAACTACTACCAGTTACAATTTGGCCAATCCACTACTGACGGAGGTAGGAAACAGAACCTTTGTTCATAGTGAACATTTTGAGCTGCTGAGAGTTCATTTTTAAACCAATATTGGGTGATATGAAGCACGTGCTGATTATCTTGCGCATCCTTGTAGTTCCCAGACATTGTGTTTGTGGAACTGTCTTAAAATTGAAACTGTAATGGAAGCATTCTAATGTTACATAAAAACCTGTCAGTGCTAGAGAAAATAAAATCATGTAATTGTTTTTGACCTTTTATTTCCAATTTTCTATCCAACACACTTTATTTTCCTCTTCTTGTTCATGCTGCCATTTGATTTAGTAATTTGACAGCCTACTCGCATTCAGCCTCTCCTCTTTAGATCAACCAATGGCTGTATAATCAGTGGACGCCATGACAGTCAGCTCTAAATGAAGCATCCACAAAAACTGCTCCCCCTGGTGGCTGGCTGCAGTATAGGTCAAAATCACTGCCTCCAATTCATTCCAGATGAGAGGTGGTAAAGCTTAAAAAAATGATCACACCTTGTAGAAATGTTACTCACCTCCTTACGCTGTGGTGATATGAAGATGTTATTTGGCTACATTGTGTTCAAGTCCTCTTTTTACTGAGGAGTTAGGTTTTCATTAGTTATTCGACGTTAAAAAACGGGTTATAAGTTTTGTTTTATGATGATTGACAGCTGCTGTTAGTGAGTAGTTTTTATTGGGGATATTAGAAAGTTCGGGAAAGAGAGCCAAAAAGAGAATAGACCTTCGCAAGAAAAGGAAAAGAAATGAATATTTTTGTTTCTTTTTTACATTGCTCCACCCAAATTCTCTACTGCGCAGATTCTGGCTGCACAATGGTGGCCAAATCCGGCTCCAGTAAGGGGGTTCTTTTGGCTTCTATATGCAGTCTATGGGATCAACAGATAAGATACAATGTGCGGGGTTTTGGTAAAGGTATTTTGATGTTAAAAAAGTAGATCCAAAATACAAGAGTCTATTTCACATGTTTATTTCAATATAAAGAAATTGTTAATTGACAGTGATGTGTTAATTTGTAAACTATGCAAGTGTTTCCTGACCCATTCGAGAAACGTGGCTGAAGTTGAAGGAGCTCTGAACTATCCACAGAAGCAGAACAGGCCCCAGAACCAATCATGGCTCCATGGTGTCATGAGTTGAGGTGCAGCTAACAGCAGGAATGTTGACTGTAGAGTTGTGTGACTAAGTGTCTGCCCTGAGCGTCCAGATGACATGATCAATTCTGAGTCCTGTAGGTGTTTACAGTCAGGTGATGTGCAGCAGCTTGGTCACAGTGTAAACCGGCAGAATGTGTCTTATCATGTTTCCTGCATTAGGACTGCTGCTGGAAACTTGAACACATCCCAGTTGCCTGGTGAAAAGGATATTTAGTGACCCAAATTTTAGATTGCAGAAGTTTGTGGGGTTTTTTTTTTTGGCCTAGAAGCAGGCAGCAGATCAAATCCCTGCTGAGCTGATAACTGGTCTTCACTGGTTTTAGTTCAGTCCACATGTGTGCTGACAAAACAGCCATCAGAGCTGACTAACAGCTTTTCAGAAGTGTGGGTTGCTGCAGCTGTCATTAGAGACGGTCACATCTTTCCATGATGCTTCAGAGTTTCCTCTTGAAACGTATTTCCTTCCCACTGGCATGGTTTCTTTTTCTTTTTTTCTTTTTTTAAAGCACTAGCGAAGGAAGCATGTTTGCAATGTGAAGAGACTGGGAATGCATCCTCCATTATACGACCGAAAACATGCTGGCTTTTCATTTGGATTACTCATTTTCTGTCTGCAAAATGTGACACTAAATTAAATAGAGACAAATTGAAGAAAAGGAAGCCTCTCTTTTGAAAAGGATGGGACATGGTTTTCCCTTTCAGACTCATTCTGTGACTCAGAATCAGAACAGAGGACGTGTAACAAACAGGATCAAAACTCTATTGAAGTCAAGCAACAATTACAATATCCGCGATTGTTCCAGGTTAGTGTCGCAGCAGAGGCTTTCAGCGTGGATGTAATGGTTTCAAACATGATTTGATGTTTCTTTTAGATGCAGATGAGATTCAAAATGAGATGTTTGAGCTGTGGCACATCCAGAATGATTCATAAATTCATGCCATGCTCCGCTCCCTCTGGCATCTCCATCTTCCTTGCGTAACCTGAATTTCTCATTGCAGGGTGAGTCAGGAAAACGCTCTCAAATATATTGTTGTTGCACGTCAGCTGTGAGTTCAAAGTGAAGTGTGTTTGTTTGTCCAATAGGTGGCACTCTCCTCCCTCCCTGCTGTCCCCTGTCCTTGTTCTCTAATGAAACTGACACTGTCTGTGTGCAATTCAAAGAGAAAGCATCTGATAAGTCCATTTCTCTTCTTGTTGACCTTCATCTCTTTGTGAAAGTGTGAGTTCTTGTTGGCACTCTGCTCAGTCATTTATGTGTCCCAGAAAAGCACAACACACACTTTTCTAATTACTGTGTGATTAGAGTTATTAGGTTGTTTGACTGATGGCTCCTGGAGTTTAAAAGTAGCTTAATCAGTTTACTTTAACCCAGTCTCACCAATCAAAATGGCAACAAGGCCTGTTTTTTTTGTCCTCGTCTTTGTCTCACCAGAGACTGAAATCAGCACCTGCCACATGCCAAATGGAGAGAAAATGGCAGCTGTGGCAGGCTAATTTTTGGGTACCCTGCCACCTTAGGCAGAATCTTCATTAGCAGTCGTAGCTTAAGGTTGCTTACTTCCAAAACCACACTCAGAGATTTTTTTCAGCCCCTGAAAGATAAGCACTCCAATTTTTAGATATTGAGTGTCTGGAGATACCAAGTCTGATCTGTTTCTCATTTCTTATCACACAGACCAACGTGTCCGGAGTAACTGTAGCCCAAGGTCCATTTATCACAATTCCCAGCTTTTAAAATGTACCAATTGTGGCACTGAAATGAATCATGTTGGAAATGATATGAACATTTACATTTTCAGTCAAGGTCACAAACTTAACCAGAGTATATCCAAAATGCAAGAGTCAAAAATACACATAAGAGGACACAAGACAAATTTAAAGTTATGAAATGGTGCAAAAAATTATCCAAAAAAATTGTTCCAATTGAAAGATATATATATATGTTAGGTTAAAATTGTTGTTTGCAGATTAAAATAGTCTAAAAAAACACAAATAAACAATCCTGACAAAATCCAGATTCTGACCCTGTCATGCAAATCCTGGCATATTCGCTCCATATCGCCCCCTGATGGAGAATATTTTCCATCTTTCAAACTGGTCAGTTATCACCTGAAATTGTCATTCTCATTCACTCGGACATTCTCTGCTCTATTGTCAATTGAAATGCATTTCGAAAAGTCAGTTTCCGCTCAGTTTGATAATGTTTTTGTTGAGATGTTTCTGTGACTTTAAGTTTAAAAATGGTCAAACATTCATGGGGTACATGCAACTGAGAGGCTGGGCGACAGGGAGTATTTTTAAACCATTTCTTCTTTGGATAAAGTTTTGTGGTGGGCCAACATCAACTCAACTTGAATAAATTGATCAAAGATGTTTCTATCTATTCTATCAACAAATCAACATCTTATTCAAGGCAACATGTTGCCACCTTTCACAAAAGAATTACCTACAGAGTTATCTTTAATATTTGTAACATACTCTAAAGTTAGCCCAACATTAGCGGTTAGCTACGTTGTACATCATGTGACTTTGTTGAGAGATCATTGGCTTGTTTTGTTGTAGTTTTTGTTCTTTATTGATCATACATCATTGTTAGCTGTTGACCAAATGGCTCTAGTTAAACAGACGTTAGCATCTGGAGCGTAGCTTCATTAACTCATCTGTAATAGCAGGTATAACGAAGGGTGACAAACGATATGCTGAGTGATTCAATGTAAATATTGTAGCACCAAACTATCACAGAAACACTTTTGGTAAAGATGCTAAAAAGGCCGTTATGTTTATATTACATTCTGAGGCAAAAACCTGAACTTCAGTCGTGGTTGTCACAAAGTTGCGGTTTATCACGTTTGCACTGGAACGTGTACTCTTGATTTGCTACTGAAGCTTTTTATGGACCTTCTCAACAATTAAATGATCAATATATCCCTCCAATGCATAGTTTAGACCCTGGTGGTGACTTTGAGATATGTGACTTATAGATACGTGATCTTCCTGTATCAAAAAGTCATGTCACTTAATGCTTGTTTTTTTATCCCAGTGGGTAGATGGAGTTTGGCTTGGTCATTGATTAATAGAAGAACATGTTAGCTTTGATTTCTTAAGTTTGTAATGACAGCACTCGGATGTTTGAGCACACTAAGTGACTCTTTGGTCGTTTGTTTTATTTTGGTAAACACTAAGAGACATTTGAGTTAAATTGAGTATTCATATGTTACTTTTCAAGCTACTGGCCCCTGGTCATTTTTACAAAATTAGATGTGGCCCTCCTTAAAAGTTTAAACTGGGTACATTGCAAAGCAGTCTTTCATTGCTTCCTGTCATTGATGCCATCCCATGTTAATTTTTGGATGTGTGAAATTCATAGTATTGGACCCAGCTCTGCAATGAAAAAGTTGTTTTATACTTTCTAGGTCAAATGTTCCACACTGCTGACACGTAGCCACAGTTTCTTATGAAGACCTGGGTTCGGTGTGTTTGCCATTTTGTACAGTGTGTCCCCACAGGCTTCTTGTAGTCCACTGTAGAGCAGTTGTTGTTGTTGTTGTGATCTGTCCGACAGTGCACATGTGTGTCCATGCAAAGAGGTTTAAACCTTGGCTGAAGTTCAGCGTGTCACGTCTGTTGTTGTCTTATAAAGTAATTACAGGTAGGTGAATCAAGAAAGCTCAGTCACACTGGAGCAATCTGCCAAGAATGGTGCTTAGTGACAGGTGAAGTAAATGAGATCAGGGTGCAGTGATCCACCTACTTCTTATTAAAATACGCAGCTTCTACTACTCCATGGTTACTTTGAAAGAGATTCTGTCATCACATTTTTTCAGTCTTACAGTTGCACAAAGATCAGATGGGTAATTCACAAAGTGTGGGGTCACAAATACACAGTTATGAGAGCCACAAAATGCCTTTCAAAATCAAAAGCCAGTTGTAATTGCACAGTTCATCCATTCATCCAAAGTTAACAAAATGGAGTTTAAAGTTTATATAAAAGTAAAAAAAGGAAAAAAATACTATTTTTGACCTTTTTTCCACATCTTTGTTGCCATGAGACTCTTGAGGTGACTAAGCCAGGATAACCAAGGTATTAGTGGCCACAGATTAATTGAGGAAACAGAATTACATGTACCCAGGTTTTCTAATTTCCGACTGATGAGCCAAATGAAATGTCTTCATTTGTCTGTTTTTGGTCCGTTTGCGTGTTCACTACTGCAGAGTTGCTGGTCTCAATGAACTGATTGGGTTCAACAAAAATTTACCCAGAGCAAAGTTTAAACTTCATAATTCACCCACATCTTTTTTTTTCCAGGAGGGCTGTGTGACTATATGTTGTGTCCCCCATGTTTGTTTAGCTTTTTAAGTCACCTTTGGACATGCACGCTTCTGCAAGATCACTCTGTGCTCTCAAAATTTTCTTAGCACAACCAGTAAACTATGTGTGAACACAGCATTTCAAGGACTATGCTTTTTCAAAGATTGGGTGTACTTAATGCTATGTACACATTAAAGAAACCTGTTTCTCTGTGCAATAATAGTCTTTCTAAAAGGCAACAATGGGAAATTTAAAAAAAATGAAGGAATGGTTCATACAAATGTACAAAATATGTAAAAATAAGTCAGTAGTACAAACATTTAATGTAACCAGTCATTGTAACACGGTTTCCATCTTTCTGAAACTAAGATAGTGACATCAGCAACAATTGGCTGTATGCAGTTTTAAACTCATCAGAGATTTACACTCGGTGTAAAAATCTTTGGAGGAAACACTCAGGCAGTTGCAAATCTACTTAGACAGCCTGCCAAGGTTTTGTTTTTGTGTGGAATATATTGCACTGAAAGAAAAGCTTTACATTTTCTGTTTTATTGCATTCTCATTACAGCTGAACAATTCACAAAAAATATCTTGTTGCAATTATTTCCCCCTATATTGCAATTGAGATTTGTTGTGCAAGGAATTTTAGGTTCCCACACTTGTGTGTTGTTCTACAAAACATTTTCTGAAATGCACATTTGCATTAATTACAGCATGACAACAACCCATGAAATATTTCTGGCTGCTACTCATGACGACTTTAAGCCCATTTAAATCAATTTCATCCTTTTTTTAAACTTTTGGACCATATTTTGGAAATTCTGACTGTTTTCTGCATTTTTCCCCCCAACTTTTGTCAGTTTTTCTGGCTTTTCAATCATAAATTTGATACCTACCTCTTTATCTTGCTGTTTTAGCCACTTAGATTGTTTCTTTGGCGTATATCATTTTCAACTATATGGCTTGTTGGTTGAGCAGGGTTGCTGTCCAAATTTTGTCATATTCTTTGTTATGCAGATGATGCTCTGACTATAATTGCAGTCTTCACAGTATAGTCAGTGGCCTTCAATGGAGCTGATTGACTTTGAATGATACATTTTCTGCATACCCCCAAGTGTAGCAACTTCTCAACATGCACAGTCAGTACGGCAAAAGAAAAAGCAAGATAAATTTTTTTTTCCCATTCCAGTTCAAAGTAGCATCATGATGATTTTCATATTTTGAGATTTCCTTTTCATGATTCTGCTGCAAAGCTCTTTACTTTCCCCTTTGCCTGCCCTCACTGTCTCTTGGTTGAAAAATTCTTTTTTTATTAATGTGTTGGCTACTTTCTTTTCTATAATGGTTGCTGGAATTTTCACACTCAATGCCTCATGGCCTGCAGTGACAGCTCTGGCAGTGAAAAGAAGTAAAAAAAAAAAGAAGTTTGGCACTTTCAACATGGAGAGAGGGTTTGTGTTGGATTCTGAGAACATAAAGTAAAGCACCCAGTGGTAGCTGCAAAAGATGCTCTCTGGCTCTCAGACCCCATGGAGGATGAAAAGCAGCAGTGAAAGCGAATATCCTCTTTATGGAGGGGCCTGGGGAAAGCATGCAGGCCAGCTGGATTTGGGGCTTGTCACAGCTGTACAGGTGTGTGTGCAGGCATGTGTGCAGAGATGCTGAACACAAGTCCTGTGGCTGTCTTTGCAAGGTTTTCACAAAGTTTGAGCTGTGGATGGATCCCCGCCGGGCTTTGCACACTGTCAATGAGGGGGAAAAAAAAGCAGGGGGATTTAACTTGCGAGCGCACATTTACACACACATATACTTCCAAGTGCACCCAGTGAATTTTTCACACGCTGACGGATCCAAGAGGAGGCTCTTATTTACGCTGTGTTTGAGTAAACACTGTGGTTTGCCTTCAGGCCGGCGTGGCTCAGGCTACTGCATGTAAGTGTGGAAAAACAAAAGTCCGATAAAGACAGGAATAAATCTGCTCTGCCGGCGAAGCCACGGATCTGATGCGAGGCCCAGACATCGCCCAAACCCAAGTCTTCAGATGTGAAAGTTTGTTAGTCAGCTTGAGCGAGTTTAGTTCAGGGTTCAGCGTCTCCCTGATGTGTACTAAAAAAGATGCTCTTGATCCAAGTTTAAAAAGGCATGAGTGCTGTTCTGCCTCAGCCCAGATTTTAATATTTTTATCTGCAAGATGAGGAAAACAACCTGTCGCGTGGTTACTTTGAAGAATAGAGTTGTTATTTTGAAAATAACTCTTCATAAGTGAGTCTCTCTTCATGCGCTGCATAAGATCTTCCCTTTGTCCCACACTGAACCCTGCGTCTTGCCTTCCTGTTGGGCCTCTTACATCAGCCCCTTTGTTTTCCTCTATTCCTCACACTTACACCACTTAGTTTGATGCACATTTGCAAGTAAACAGTGATAAGTGGAGGCATTTAGACAGAGAGGGCTGATCAGCAGCTGAGTTATTTATCTTCTTAGTCAGGTAGAGGCACATGTCAGAGGTTCACCTTGAGTCCTGATAAAATATGAAAAACACAAGAAAACAAAACAGAAGCTGTCTGTTCTTGTGTTTGTTTGAGGGATGTTGTGTGAGTGCTGCATATTTAACAGCCTGACTGGACTCTTCAGATTCCTCTACCATTCTTCTTGTTGAAACAGACTACATTTGCAGTAGCAGACCTGATTGGTCACCCTCTTTTTTATAGTTTTAATGTCTTAATATCAGTTTAAACACTGAATACATGAAAACCTTTCTAAAATGTATCATTTTAACTTAAACCGCTCTTGTATGGAAGGAACATTCCTCCTAACTTATCACTTCTGTCAGTTCACAAACTCTTTGTTCTCAGAAACTCTAGGACTGTCAGTGCTGCATGATTGATTGAATTGCATTTGCACTGTGATTTGTGGTTTATCAAATGTGCACCTGTGCATTTAGAAATGTTACAACTTCTTGAATGCCCGTCAACCACTTCAGTCTGGCACATTTAAGGTGTTTGCTTAAGATCTTTTCTGAGACATTTATGAAGCTTAGGTAGCTTTTTATTCACCTGCAGATAAAATAATTATTGTGATACATGAAGGTAAAACATGCTTCTTATAAACAATACCCTGTTTAACTCTTGCTTCAGATGAACATTTAGATGAGTTGAACCCTCGGCTCATAGAAAAGTAACCTGACAAAGCTGCAACGAAACATGCGCTCTCAAGCAGGGGTGTGACTAGACTTTTCTGACTCAGGGGACTCGACCAGGGACGGTGTCATCAATGTGTATGGTTTTACTGTATCAGTCTGGCTATTTGCAAAATTGTGCTGCAAACCTGCAGGTATTCTGTCAGGAGCACACAAGTCTTTCAGTTTCAACGCAATTAATCTTTTTTTGTTGCCCAAAAAGTCATCATCCCAATGAAGGTGGATTACCTAAATACGAAACTTCAAACAAACAATCAAAATGTGACAGTGCCAGTTAAACAGGCATTTGAGAAAGTTCACCAAAAAGCTGAATAAATCAGCAACATGCAGCATCAGAAATTGGACCATGAACTTAGTCAACACGAGGTTTGTCTGAGCATAGCTTGATCGACACAGAGGTAATGTGATTGCAGACTTCTTCAGGTCTCAGTACGCCTCAGCGTTCAGCACAAGCAAATTTCAGCCAGATATGAATGAATAATTAACAGGGTCACTGTGCTCAAATGCAACAAACACCATGACATATACATAAGAGCATAAAGAGCTACAGCTGCATCTATCTCAACCATTGTTGTTTGAATGCTGCTTCCTCTTCAGGTGAACAGATACTAGTGAAATACACATGCAGCTTCACTTATCATAAATGGGCAGCGCCATCTATAGGGCAGGGTGAAATGTTCTTGGCCAGAAGACTGATTCTTTTTTCTATATCTACAAACAAGACCAGATCCCCCACTGTGACTTTATGATCCACCAATCACCTAAGTCAGACAGCCTCATGTACTGAGAGAATATTAGATAAGTGAGTATTGATAAGATTTTATTGATCCCCTTATCGATTCCTCCTGTGAATTTTCTGAGCACCAAAGGTAGCTCTTCAGGTTCTGTCTGTAATTTATTGAGTTTTAAAAGTAAATAGATATAAAAGTCACTTGATCTCTGAAGATGTGTCAGTAGAACAAACTTGACCGATCTTGTTTAAAAAAGAGAAGCATGTCTGCTTTCTCACCTTGATCTTTCAGGGCTGATAGTATCTCCAGCTGTGGAAAAGAATTGGTACGGGAATTGTGAAGCAAAAATGCTATCAATATTGATGGATTGAACCATTTCTTATTGATTCTTATTAAGAAGTGGTTCTCGATACCAGTCCCTTGTGAATATTCAACACTCAAAGACCCTCTTTTGTCTGAAGTACTTTGAGAATAATTTTGATAGCTCATGAGTTATTAATTTATTATTCCAAGTCATAGCTACTTTATATGCATCCCTATCTACATTTTGTGATGTGAGCCACAAGATCAGTAACAGTTGTGGACAAATTCTGACATTATTCGTATGTTATATTGTATATTGTTATACTGTAGTCTTATTGTGAAGGCCCAGTGGCTGAAGTACATGCAAAAGACTTTGTTGCATGAACAAGAGTGCTAGAGCTAGAAATACATTCTAAAACTCAGATCTTGACTTTTTAATTCAAAATTGTTAAGTGTAAAAAGTTTCCTAACCTTTATCTAAAGGTCATTCTCCCCCTTCAGGTGTGCATAAGCCGCACTTTTAAATTTGAAAATGTCAAAACAAGAGTGATGATCATCCTGACATCAGCCATGAGAACAGATGATTACTGGTCAGCAGTATCAGCTCTAAAGCATCTGTGTTATGCATGCAGAGTTTCAGCTGCATTGCCTTCAGGGAAGCGTTTCTCTGTATCCATGTGATGGCTAAGCAGTATTTGCCTCTGCCTGTTAACACTGGTTTGCTCGCCTCTGACTGACTCACAGCTGGATGCTGATTAAACTGCTGTGACTGGCTGGAACGCTGACTGTTCCTTTGCTTTGAAGCTCCAGAGCTCTGCTGCAGTGTTTTAGCACAGGCTTGGGATGACGCTCCACATGACTGCTTTGGATGAATAACGTGTTGTAAATGGCTATTTGAATTTGATAGGCTTTGACAGTCTGCATGTCCTATTTGGGATTGAACAGTTCGGGCTTCTTTTCTGCTCAGTTTTCCATCAGCACACTTACTCTTTGCTGAGCAGTCAAGATGAGATACACCCTGGCTTCCTCAAATGTGGGTTGTGGTTGTTTATATCACAGGAATTCAGAGAGAAAACTCAGTCAGACACCTACTGTAGTTCATAATCTGGTCACTGTGCTTGGTGGCAAATTAACAACTGGAGTGTCTTGCCCAAACTATGCACAGACATCAAATTAACCACTTGTTTTATGTGTTTCAATACAAACCAAAACCAAATGAGTGCAAATGTTGTGTTAAATGTGATCAAAGCAGATTGTGAGGCTTTACAACCAATTTGATTTATTATTATTAAAATTTCCCTAAACTTAACACTAAAACGCAACGTGATGTTATACAATACAAAATAGAATGCAACATGGCATTACGTATGCAACTAAATATGTCTTAAAATAGCATAACAGAGAAAAAACTGAAAGTGAACTGTTAGAATTGGACCATTAAACATCTTCATTTTAAATTCAATTACATTACATGATTCAAAAAGGTTGGGACAGGGACAACAAGAGTGTTAAACAGTTGTGTCATGTCAGATTACCAAAAAACACCTTATTTAACCAAGTTAATTTACAAAAAGCAGGACTGGATATAATAAGGGCTTAACAGGGAGTCTGAGTCTCAAAGATGATCAATAAGAGGGGACATTGGTAAAAAAAAAAAAAAAAAAAAAAAAAAAATAGGATCCAGTTCACTGCTCTGTTAGTACCTGAGAGAGCAAATTGTTAAAAAAAAAATCAGAATTATGTCTCTTTGAAAAATTGCAAATGTTTTCCAGTTATCAGTCCATGAAAAACTAACAAGCTCTGTAATGGAACTCACTGCATGGGCTCAAAATCAGTTTGAAAAATCAATGACATGCAGGTCAAAGCTGTAAGAAAACCATAGCCAAGATGATTTGGGAATAATACTGGTGACTTCCTTTAGACCTGAGCCTGTTTAAGGTGGACTCAGTCTTTTTGGCAAACATGGACAGTGTTTCCTTCACTTTAAAGAGAAGGATCACTCTGCTTGTTATCAGCAGCACAACAAGCTGAATAGTGATTTATTACCCATCCTTTTCAGAGAAAGGTTTCTAGTCCTGCAAAACAATGCTAGTCCCAACATGTCAGTTATAAAAAACTGAACAATTCCTTTACCAATCTCAAAAAATGTAATCTCTGCAATGGGAGTGCAGGTGGATTGGTTGTCGCTGCCAGCAATTAGCCAGTGCCAACTGAAAAAAAAAATATATATATTAGACTAACTGGGTCTAATAAACCACTCTTACCAAGTTGATTATCAAAGTAATTGTCTTTAACCAAAAAAACCCCAAAACAAAGCCCCACTTTGATCAGCAAGATAAGTTTAATATATTTCTGAAAACTTCATGGTGCCGTTGTAAATATGCATGATGAGAGTCCTATCTCGGGGCTTAATGTTTTACATCCCGACGAAAAAGAACCTGTAAGGCAGGAACAATGGTGGAGGCAAATGTGGTAGAGGCCAACCAGTCATCCAAACCTCAGGTTATCTCTCTGGCTCCAGAACCTTCCTCAGGCGGCCCCCAACCAGGCTGGATACGCTCAGATCCTCCAAGACTGACTTAATAAAAGGTCACTCCAATCACAGGGGTGTAATCCATGACGGCTTGTGAGATCCTCTCCTGCTGGTGCTTTCCAACCTACAATAAATCAGTTTTCGTGGAAGTGGTAGATTACAAATAGTATAAGGTGACAAAAAGCAGGTGACTGAAGTAATAACAAAATCAAATATCAAAAAAAAAAAAAAATTGTTTCCCCATGCTCCTTGGTTGTGATTGCTCGAAACTTTACTCAACATATATAGATACATACAAATAAATTAGAAAAAAGTATTTTTTCTCTCTCTCTGGGGCTTGCAACAATACTTTACACTTTTGGGCTTTACAAACATTTGTTGCAACATTTATAAAAAATACAACAAAGTGGGCGCTGGACTTAAGAATGGTTGAAGTCATGATTTAATCTTTAAAAGCTCCAGAAACGTATCTCTTTGGTTATCAAATCTTTATATGGTGTTGTTGAAAGAAGAATTATACATCATAGCCAACATTCTCCTGTTCAACCCTTCTTTTTTTTTTGCAATATTTTTCTGGTTCCAAATTTTAAATAAACATATATTTTTCATAGAATAACATTTTCACTTTTATCATGCAGAGTTTTATAGGCGCTTCTTATGATCAAAATATGGGATTTCATAGATTTCCAAAGCTTAAAACTCTGTTTTTGTGAACATTTATTATTTACAGTGCCACATTTGATAACCCTAGTAGAGTCTCTAAGTCACTCTTTTACTTTTCATCAGGCAGACAGAGAGTAATGATTCTGTCTGAGCTTTCTCACTGGGCCGTATGTGCAGGCTCTAGCTGTTTAAGTTAAAAAAAAAAAGAAAAAAGAAATTAAAACTGAATTTTTGCAACGCACCTTGTCACGCAATGCTTTTCAGTTCTCCCTAAAAGCACCCTTAACTGATGGATACTCCCACTCACCTTTCTAATAATTTAGGTGAAATTTCAGGGAGCCTGGGGAACAAAAATAGCAGCTTCAAATACAGAGTGTACTAATGGACTGAGTGATGAAGGCCTCATCTAAAATTCAGGTGTGATATCATCCTCCGTCAGAGAGAGTAAGAGGGAGTAACACTCAGAGCCCCAACAGACTGTACCTGCTCACTCATTGTGACGTTTTAGGGAAAATATTAATACAGATATGTCATGGTTTGACATGTGGGGTAGAATAATCTTCATGACTGGACTAGTGTCAATACTCGAGTGAAAAATTCAGTGCTCTGAGTAAATTCCTTTTCCAGTCTGACGCTCTCTATTATCACCACATGACTCCACACCTTGGCACTGATGACATGAACAAGGGGAATCTTAATTGGCCGGAGATTCTGACAGCTGCATAATTCCAGAGGAAGACGGTGGGAGGTCAGACAGAGATGAAAATCAGCTGAAAGATGTGATGGCTACTTTTAAAGTTGAAAAGACAAAAGAAGGGAGGAAAAAAAAGGCTGTTAACAAGTAGAGGTTGAAGAATACACTCTTGATATTTGAGGCTGACTAGAGAATGTTGGGATGTCTGCAAAAGAAGAGCTGCAACTCAATTTGTTGCTTGTTCAAAGTTTCACACGTAAAATTTGTTTTTATAGGCCATATCTGCTTTTCTGAGCTTGTTTATAGTGGCTCAGTCTGGATGAAGTAGAATACTCGATACAATTTGCAAGTTCTCTTACTTTTCATCTAAATTGCTTATGATTGTGCTTTTTTATGGGTTGATGATCCAAATCAATTTCCTTGAGTCCTGAGACAAAGACAGGCAGATGTTGGCATTGTGGCATCATGTCAGTTTCCAAGAAAAAAAAATCCATTCAAAATTGTTGACATAAGCCAAAAGCGGCCCAAAAAAGCAAAATGTCAAACACTATGACCACTCTTTTTATAATATATTTACACAAACGCATATAAACATCTAACCTCTTCACATAAGCTAGCAAGCCTTCTATTTTTGCCAGAGGCTTGAGCAGCAATGCACAGTGTTGCCTACATAGCGACTTTGTTGTTATATTTAGCAACTTTTTTGACCCCTCTAATGACTCACTGCTGCAAGTGCTTCTGTAGGCCTCTCCCTTATTCAGAACACTCACAGGTGGACAAGTCCTCCTCACTTGCTGCAGTTTTTACCCAGCTGCAGTGAGAGCAGGTGACTGTATGCAAATAAATCCCACATGTGCTGTTCCCCTTTGGGTCACTTTTGGGTCTTAAGCCAGTGAAGGTAAATCGACAGAAGAAAGTTCATTTGTAGTTGTAAAAGTATTTACATTCTTTCTGTCTTTCCCACAATGCTATTCCTCCCTCCTGCAGGTGTCATAACAATGACATGCAAATGGCTTATTGTGCAAATTAGGGGATGACATCCATCTGCAGGAAAGGAAGTTAGCACTACCACTACATCAAAGCATCTGATAAACCGTGTAAACACCAGATTGTTCATTACTTTGTGCTAAAAAAAAATTGACACAATGAGAAGAGCCGGGCATAAAATCATCAGGTCTGAGGTTTTACAGAACAATATAAGGAGAGGTTCATCGTCAAATTGCAAACTTACTGAATCACAGGATCTTTGAATAATGGTATAAATTGAAGTATAACACAGAAATGGGGAAAGACGGAAAATCAGATCTTGTATTTGGTAGGTTTTGAATAGTTTTGAAAATCCAAAATGTAATGTTTGTCTTTGTCTTTGGATTGAACCTTTGTGACACAGATAACTTCCTTTTTTTGAATTTATTCACACACAAAAAAAGGCTTTTGATATAACTTTGGTCATTTTCAGACGTGTTCCTTTATACTCTCTGGTTCTCTCAGATTGCTTTTACACTACATACTTTTTTTTTCAAACCACATTCATATACTGATTGCAGTAAACTCTATGTGATCATCAGTATTAACTCACCCCACACATACTTACACTCATCTGGCTAAAACACCAGGAGCCAGTCTGGAACTAGAGACTTGCCTCCAAACAATGCAACGTGAGGACTTTAGCAGCTGGGATTTTACCACCAACCTTCAGACTGAGAGATGATGGATCACTAAGTCACAGCTGTGCCAGGTCTCCATTTTCAATTTCCCTCCAAGGGACTGAGCACCCTGTAAATAATCCAGTAAATTGATCCAGATGTGACAGTAGACTTCTTTTCAGGGTAAAACAGATGAAGAATTATGGG
The DNA here is from genome assembly GCA_008086565.1 of Thalassoma bifasciatum. Lineage (NCBI taxonomy): Eukaryota > Metazoa > Chordata > Actinopteri > Labriformes > Labridae > Thalassoma > Thalassoma bifasciatum. The sequence continues at coordinate 71,070 of RPOG01001367.1, read as the reverse complement.
AACAAATCACAGCATGCAGCATCGAGAAAACTTGATCAGACTTTTTGAGTCTATTTTCCATTTCTGTTTACCTTTCTCTGAATTTATGACCTGGATATTGTAAAAATTCTGCATCAAATTGTAAAAAAAAAGGTTGATTTGAGATCCTTTTGATCTGTAAAGAACTGCCTCATGTTTCAAATGTGAGGATCAGACGAGGCTACTCCACCGCCCTGGAATGAAAAAGTAAAGCTGCGCTGATGCTTCCCTCTTTCACTGATAATTGCCTGTCATTTAGCGGGATGTGCTATCACAGTGTAGCTGCCACCAGCAGCAGCAGAGAAGACCAGGTAAATGCTGACAACTTCCTGCATCCTCTCTCTCTCTGCAGGTGTTTAGACACTCACCTGTCATCCCCCCTGAACCCTGTTTGTTGTGTTTTTGAAACATACACTCCCCTGATTCTGTGGCCTCAGACAAACTCCTCTCACACAGATTACATCCCAGCTCCCACCTGAATCCCCAACACTACCCCCCCACTCCATCATTTTCTAGCTAATCTCCTTTCTTGATTTGAATTCATAAACAGGCTGAATAACTTCACCTTTCAGCGTGTGCGTTGCTGGGATTAATCCTCCTATTAGCTCGCGAGACGAGGATACATGAAGTGCTGCATGAACAGCACAGATAACATCTGCTCCAGACTGAAGCAGTCAAGAGTCATTTGTATCAAAGAGACTCCTTTTGGGATGAGGCTGCTTTCAGAATATTGTTATGGCATGCTCTGCTGACGGATTAGAGTTTACCGTCGAACAGAAGAGAGGAGAAAGGTCACAGAAGGGTGAGGATCTTCAACAGCCATTGNCCTGTTGGGCCTCTTACATCAGCCCCTTTGTTTTCCTCTATTCCTCACACTTACACCACTTAGTTTGATGCACATTTGCAAGTAAACAGTGATAAGTGGAGGCATTTAGACAGAGAGGGCTGATCAGCAGCTGAGTTATTTATCTTCTTAGTCAGGTAGAGGCACATGTCAGAGGTTCACCTTGAGTCCTGATAAAATATGAAAAACACAAGAAAACAAAACAGAAGCTGTCTGTTCTTGTGTTTGTTTGAGGGATGTTGTGTGAGTGCTGCATATTTAACAGCCTGACTGGACTCTTCAGATTCCTCTACCATTCTTCTTGTGGAAACAGACTACATTTGCAGGAGCAGACCTGATTGGTCACCCTCTTTTTTATAGTTTTAATGTCTTAATCTTAGTTTAAACACTGAACATATGAAACCCTTTCGAAAATGTATCATTTTAACTTAAACCGCTCTTGTATGGCAAGAACATTCCTCCTAACTCATCACTTCTGTCAGTTCACAAACTCTTTGTTCTCAGGAACTCTAGGACTGTCAGTGCTGCATGATTGATTGAATTGCAATTGCACTGTGATTTGTGGTTTATCAAATGTGCACCTGTGCATTTAGAAATGTTACAACTTCTTGAATGCTGCTTAAGATCTTTTCTGAGACATTTATGAAACTTAGGTAGCTTTTTATTCACCCGCAGATAAAATAATTATTGTGATACATGAAGGTAAAACATGCTTCTTATAAACAATACCCTGTTTAACTCTTGCTTCAGATGAACATTTAGATTAGTTGAACCCTCGGTTCATAGAAAAGTAACCTGACATACCTGCAAGGAAACATGCGCTCTCAAGCAGGGGTGTGACTAGACTTTTTTGACTCAGGGGACTCGACCAGGGGCAGTGTCATCAATGTGTATGGTTTTACTGTATCAGTCTGGCTATTTGCAAAATTGTGCTGCAAACCTGCAGGTATTCTGTCAGGAGCACAAAAGTCTTTCAGTTTCAACACAATGAATCTTTTTTTGGAGCCCAAAAAGTCATCATCCCAATGAAGGTGGATTACCTAAATACAAAACTTCAAACACACAATCAAAATGTGACAGTGCCAGTTAAACAGGCATTAGAGAAAGTACACCAAGAAGCTGAATAAATCAGCAACATGCAGCATCAGAAATTGGACCATGAACTTAGTCAACATGAGGTTTGTCTGAGCATAGCTTGATCGACACAGAGGTAATGTGATTGCTTTTTGTGTGCGGTTGGATTTGGCAGACTTCTTCAGGTCTCAGTACGCCTCAGCGTTCAGCACAAGCAAATTTCAGCCAGATATGAATGAATAATTAACAGGGTCACTGTGCTCAAACGCAACAAACACCATGACATATACATAAGAGCATAAAGAGCTACCGCTGCATCTATCTCAACCATTGTTGTTTGAATGCTGTTTCCTCTTCAGGTGAACAGATACTAGTGAAATACACACGCAGCTTCACTTATCATAAATAGGCAGTGCCATCTATGGGGCAGGGTGAAATGTTCTTGGCCAGAAGACTGATTCTTTTTTCTATATCTACAAACAAGACCAGATCCCCCACTGTGACTTTATGATCCACCAATCACCTAAGTCAGACAGCCTCATGTACTGAGAGAATACTAGATAAGTGAGTATTGATAAGATTTTATTGATCCCCTTATCGATTCCTCCTGTGAATTTTCCGAGCACCAAAGGTAGCTCTTCAGGTTCTGTCTGTAATTTATTGAGTTTTAAAAGTAAATAGATATAAAAGTCACTAGATCTCTGAAGATGTGTCAGTAGAACAAACTTGACCGATCTTGTTTAAAAAAGAGAAGCATGTTTGCTTTCTCAAGTATCTTTGATCTTTCAGGGCTGATAGTATCTCCAGCTGTGGAAAAGAATTGGTAAGGGAATTGTGAAGCAAAAATGCCATCAATGTTGATGGATTGAACCATTTCTTATTGATTCTTATAAAGAAGTGGTTCTCGATACCAGTCCCTAGTGAATATTCAACGCTCAAAGACCCTCTTTTGTGTGAAGTACTTTGAGAATAATTTTGACAGCTCATGAGTTATTGGTTTATTATGCCAAGTCATAGCTACTTTATATGCAGCCCTATCTACATTTTGTGATGTGATCCACAAGATCAGTAACAGTTGTGGACAAATTCTGACATTATTCGTATGTTAGATTGTATATTGTTATACTGTAGCCTTATTGTGAAGGCCCAGTGACTGAATTACATGCAAAAGACTTTGTTGCATGAAAAAGTGCTAGAGCTAGAAATACATTCTAAAACTCAGATCTTGACTTTTTAATTCAAAATTGTGATGTGTAAAAAGTTTCCTAACCTTTGTTTAAAGGTCTTTCTCCCCCTTCAGGTGTGCAGAAGCCCCACTTTTAAATTTGAAAATGTCAAAACAAGAGTGATGATCATCCTGACATCAGCCATGAGAACAGATGATTACTGGTCAGCAGTATCAACTCTAAAGCATCTGTGTTATGCATGCAGAGTTTCAGCTGCATTGCCTTCAGGGAAGCGTTTCTCTGTATCCATGTGATGGCTAAGCAGTATTTGCCTCTGCCTGTTAACACTGGTTTGCTCGCCTCTGACTGACTCACAGCTGGATGCTGATTAAACTGCTGTGACTGGCTGGAACGCTGACTGTTCCTTTGCTTTGAAGCTCCAGAGCTCTGCTGCAGTGTTTTAGCACAGGCTTGGGATGACGCTCCACATGACTGCTTTGGATGAATAACGTGTTGTAAATGGCTATTTGAATTTGATAGGCTTTGACAGTCTGCATGTCCTATTTGGGATTGAACAGTTCAGGCTTCTTTTCTGCTCAGTTTTCCATCAGCACACTTACTCTTTGCTGAGCAGTCAAGATGAGATACACCCTGGCTTCCTCAAATGTGGGTTGTGGTTGTTTATATCACAGGAATTCAGACAGGAAACTCAGTCAGACACCTACTGTAGTTCATAATCTGGTCACTGTGCTTAGTGGCAAATTAACAACTGGAGTGTCCTGCCCAAGCTATGCACAGACATCAAATTAACCACTTGTTTTATGTGTTTCAATACAAACCAAAACCGAATGAGTGCAAATGTTGTGTTAAATGTGATCAAAGCAGATTGTGAGGCTTTACAACCAATTTGATTTATTAAAATTTCCCTAAACTTAACACTAAAACGCAACATGATGTCATACAATACAAAATAGAATGTAACATGGCATTACGTATGCAACGAAATATGTCTTAAAATAACATGACAGAGAAAAAACTGAAAGTGAACTGTTTGAATTGGACCAATAAACATCTTCATTTTTAATTCAATTACAGTACATGATTCAAAAAGGTTGGGACAGGGACAACAAGAGTGTTAAACAGTTGTGTCATGTCAGATTACCAAAAAACACCTTATTTAACCAAGTTAATTTACATAAAGCAGGACTGGATATAATAAGGGCTTAACAGGGAGTCTGAGTCTCAAAGATGATCAATAAGAGGGGAAATTGGTAAAAAAAAAAAAAAAAAAAAGGATCCAGTTCTCTGCTCTGTTAGTGCCTGAGAGAGCAAATTGTTAAAAAAAAATCAGAATTATGTCTCTTTGAAAAATTGCAAATGTTTTCCAGTTATCAGTGCATAAAAAACTAACAAGCTCTGTAGTGGAACTCACTGCATGGGCTCAAAATCAGTTTGAAAAATCAATGACATGCAGGTCAAAGCTGTAAGAAAACCATATCCAAGATGATTCGGGAATAATACTGGTGACTTCCTTTAGACCTGAGCCTGTTTAAGGTGGACTCAGTCTTTTTGGCAAACATGGACAGTGTTTCCTTCACTTTAAAGAGAAGGATCACTCTGCTTGTTATCAGCAGCACAACAAGCTGAATAGTGATTCAATAGCCATCATTTTCAGAGAAAGGTTTCTAGTCCTGCAAAACAGTGCTAGTCCCAACATGTCAATTATAAAAAAGTGAACAATTCCTGCTTTACCAATCTCAAAAAAATTAATCTCTGCAATGGGAGTGCAGGTGGATTGGTTGTCGATGCCAGCAATTAGCCAGTGCCAACTGAAAAAAAAAAAAAAAAATTAAAGCTGCCAAGCAGCGATAAACGGGACCGAGCGAATTGGTCATTCGAGGCACACGTGGGGTTATGGCACGTTGGTCAATCGAGGCCCCTGTGGGCTTCAGAGCACATGGACACTACAAGCCTGCAAAAGGCACCCTTAGTTTAAGTTGGGCCTGTAGACGCAGCCAAATGACCATATTTGCTGGAGCCAAATAGTCATTTATGCAGTGTGTGAGTTTGGTTAGACATGAAATTGGGGCAAAAACATAAGCAAAAGTTGTAAGACCAAGAGTTAAATCCTCTAAGGTAGAAGGTGTGTCAAGGGATGTATCTTGACAGATCCATGATTTGGATCCATGTGAAATCAAACACAGTGGCTCCTGAAAGTTGCAGACCCTTGGTCAGTTGTTTTCAGGGTTTAGCTGAAATAGGATAATGGCAATAGAGGCAGCATAACTTAAGTGTATCCCTTTAATTTGTGAGAATTATGTGTGAGTCAAAAACAAGTTTGTCTATGAATCAAGTGTCACCCAGCCAAAATGGTCCTTTGGCTCCATCTAGTGGCCTCACTGGCACAAAACATCTACAGTTTCTCAGAAACAAGAGCTTTTAAATGGGATATAAAGGATTTCACTCAAATAGAATATCAATACAAACATTTGGATAGCCACACTTAATATTTTTGCTGCTCTTGCTCAAATATTTGTAAGTGAGCATTCAAGTAAATACAGTGGGAACTTGATGTAGGTTGAGTTAATATTTTGTCAGACTCTTTTATGTTGCATTTTTGGTAATGGTCTGAATAATGTTTTTTTAATGGTTTCGGGATTCTGCTGTCTTCCATCCGTTGTAACCCAGAAGAATTTGTAGTTCTTCTTGTGTTTTACAGTCAAATGTTTGTCTATAAGTTTTTGAAAAATAAATATATATTTGGAAAAGAATTGAAAACATTGTGTAAAGCGCAAAGAAGAATAAAAATATCCTGACACAGGCTAGTATGTTTCCACTATATGAACCATTTAATTTATGAGTAAATAAGTTTAAAATAGGAAGCAATTGTGGTGACCATTTCACAACATAGGGTTAACACAGAGCAGCTAAAGATTAAGTTTGGCCACTAGATGGAGCCCAATGACCACATTTGAAAGGAGCCAAATGCTCAGTTATGCAGGGTAATGATTATATCAGCAAAAAAATTGGTAAAAATATTAGTAGAAGTTAAAAGACTAAGAGATTTTACCTGTACGTTTGAGGATGTGTCCAGAAATTTATCTTGACAGTTTGAATGGAATTTGAATGGAATGAGGCCAAAAATCAGGGATTTAAAGGGACCAGTTTATTCATGAAGCCACTTCAGAGTTTGACAGTAACACAGTTGGGAAGTATTGAAAATAGGAGCTTGCCCTTAGAAGTGATGCTTACTGAAGATGTTTTTGATAGTTCTGTGCAGTTGTTTTGAAAAATAAAATAAAGGGGGAGGAGCTATTACTCACAGAGTCAAATTTTTAATTGGCTGTGGCCAATAGGATGCGCCTTACTTTGCGTGAATGAAAGTCATATAGATGCATTCTGGCTGGGACACTGAACGTTTGTGTGTGTTTTGGTCAGGATCTGACTTTGTAGAAGAATGTTATTATTAAGGAATTGTGTTTCTATAGTAATGGTCCACTATGTGTAGTTTGGGTGTTTTCCACTAGGGGGCGCTGTACATTGACACCTACATGGACTCAGGCTGTGACAGCAAACATACGTGTGCACTTTGGTCCAGATCTGACTTTGCGAACCAGAGATATAGAGGTTAGATTTTTACGAAAAAATGGTCAAATTTGATCGCCGTTTGTGGCCACGCCCTTTGACCCAGGAAAAATTCAAAATTACCTTTGGTCCATATGAGTTTTTTGTACACATACGTGCAGTTTGGAGGTGATCGGAGAAAAAGTGAAGGAGTTATTAGCAGAATGCAAAACAGGAAGTGGGTCCTTCCTTGACAGGAAGTGGCCTAATTCTGAAGCCGTGAAACTTTCTTTGGTATAAAGTGTTATATTTTCTGATAGGTCTTTTCATGAGGAATTTGCATGAGAATTTTCACGCCGATCGGAGTTTGTTTAAAATTTAGCGAGGCACTTTTTTTTGCGCTAGCTACGACTGAATTATGCGATTCGGCCGGAATTTTCACGGGAAATTGGCCACATACCGGTGGTGCGTCTAAGGGAGCACCTAATTTAAAAATTGTTAACAAAAAATTGGATTTAAAAATAAAGGAGTAACGAGGTCACGAAGTTGCCGAGTTTTCCGAAAATGCCGACTTTGACCTCAAATATCGGCAGTAACTCATAAAATGGTAACAAAATGTTTTATATATTCCGAAAGGTCTCCAAAAGATCTATCTGAAAAAAAACTGTCATGGCGATAGGATAAAATGTAAAAAAAAAAAATACTCGGCGCCCCCTTGAGGCCAAACCGGAAGACTAATGAAAACTCTTTTAATAACTTTTAATCCTCGATATATTTCGCATACACAGGAGAACTTTGGTATCAATCTCCATTTTAGGGATCCTGTTCAAGCAAGTTCATCCATGGGATAAAAACCGATAAAACCTTAAAAATCCGCAGTAAAGGCTTGAAGGACATGTCTTAAAGATATACCTGGGTCCTCTGAAAATTGAAGGTCTGGCCAATGTCTTTAGATCCTACTAAAATTTGCAACTATAGCACCACTTTTAGTGAGGGGCTAGCGCAGGTAATCCGTGCCTAGCGTAGCTAGCATCTGAAAAAAATCTAAGCATTTGGCCTGAGTAGCGGTTACACATTCACGGGGGTGTGCCATATGTCGATCGCGTTTATCTCAAGTGGAGTACCTGAAAAATGAGGCAACTGGGCACTAAAGAAAGAAAAATAATAATAATTAAAGCTGCCAAGCAGCGATAAACGGGACCGAGCGAATTGGTCATTCGAGGCACATGTGGGGTTATGGCACGTTGGTCAATCGAGGCCCCTGTGGGGTTCAGAGCACATGGACACTACAAGCCTGCAGAAGGCACCCTTAGTTTAAGTTGGGCTTGTAGATGCAGCCAAATGACCATATTTGCTGGAGCCAAATAGTCATTTTTGCAGTGTGTGAGTTTGATTGGACAATTAATGTAGGAGTAAATACGTGTAAAATAGGTGGTGACTTCATAACACAGGGTTAACACAGAGGAGTTAGAGATTAACTTTGGCCACTAGATGGAGCCCAATGACCACATTTGAAAGGAGCCAAATGCTCAGTTATGCATGGTGATGATTTGATTATCCAAAAAATTGGAAAAAAGTGTTGGTAAAGGTCAAAACACTAAGAGCGTAATCCTGTAAATTTGAAGCTGTGTCCAGGGATGTATTTTGACAGTTTGAATGAAATTTGAATGACATGAGGCCAAATATCAGGGACTTATAGGGAGTAGTTCATTCATGAAGCTACTAATCTCAAACTGTCATTGTGTCTACCTTTAAGAACATTTATCCTCGAACGGGAATCTCTACCACGAACGACTTCTACAAAAACTATCAAGACACGTCAAGTTTTGAAAAATAAAATAAAGAGGGAGGAGCTATTAGTCACAGAGTAAGACTTTTAATTTCCTGTGGGAAATAGGACGCGCCTTACTTTGGGTGAATGAAACTCATATGGCTGCATTCAGGCTTGGACACTGAACATTTGTGTGTGTTTTGGTCCGGATCAGAGTTTGTATAAGAATGTTATTATTAAGGACTTGTGTTTCTATAGTAATGGTCTACTATGTGTAGTTCAGGTTTTTTCCAGTAGGGGGCGCTGTACATTGATACTTACATGGACTCAGGCTGTGACAGCGAACATACTTGTGCAGTTTGGTCCGGATCCGACTTTGCGAGCCAGAGATATAGAGGTTAGATTGTTCAAAAAATGGCCAAATTTGATCGCTGTTTGTGGCCACGCCCTTTTACCCAGGGAAAATTCAAATAATACCTTTGGTGCGTATGAGTTTTTTGTACACATACGTGAAGTTTGGAGGTGATCGGAGAAAAACTGAAGGAGTTATTAGCAGAATGCAAAACAGGAAGTGGGTCCTTGCTTAACAGGAAGTGGCCCAATTCTGAAGCCGTGAAACTTTCTTTGGTATAAAGTGTTATATTTTCTGATAGGTCTTTTCATGAAGATTTCACATGAGAATTTTCACGCCGATCGGAGTTTGTTTAAAAATTAGCGAGGCACTTTTTTTTGCGCTAGTTACCACTGAATTATGCGATTCGGACGGAATTTTCACGGGAAATTGGCCACATACCGGTGGTGCGTCTAAGGGAGCACCTAATTTAAAAATTGTTAACAAAAAATTGGATTTAAAAATTAAGGAGTAACGAGGTCACGAAGTTGGCGAGTTTTCCTAAAATGCCGACTTTGACCTCAAATATCGGCAGTAACCCATAAAATGGTAACAAAACATTTTGTATATTCTGAAAGGCCTCGAAAAGATCTATCTGGAAAAAAACTGTCATGATGATCTGACTTCGTAAAAAACTTCGGAAATTTCATCGCCCCCTTGTGGCCAAACCGGAAGACTAATGAAAACTCTTTGTACAACTTTTAATCCTCGATATATGTTGCATACACATGACAAAGTAGAAGTTGATGGGACAAAATCCCTAGGACAAGTTCGTTCAAATAGGTACCCTATTTTTGGCCAAAATTGGATTTTTAGGCGTCATTTCCCGACTTCCTGTCCAGAATTTCTATATGGTCTTAGGAGACTTTTTTGTAGGTCTGGCCAAGGTCATTTGAAGCAAGTACAATTTACAACTATAGGACAACTTTTTACGAGGGGCTAGCGCGGCTAATCCGTGCCTAGCGTAGCTAGCATCTGAAAAATTTCTAAGTGTTTGGCCTGAGTAGCGGTTACACATTCACGGGGGTGTGCCATATGTTGATCGCGTTTAAATCGAGCGAAATGCCTCAAATTTTAGCGAATGAGGTCCCAAAGAAACAAAAAAAATAATAATAATCCTAGCAATTCCAATAGGGTCCTCGCTGACCCAGTCTGCTCGGTCCCTAATTAGACTGACTGGGTCTAATAAACCAGTCTTACCAAGTTGATTATCAAAGTAATCGTCTTTAACCAAAAAAACCCTAAAACAAATCCCCACTTTGATCAGCAAGATAAGATTGATATATTTCTGAAAACTTCATGGTGCCGTTGTAAATATGCATGATGAGAGTCCTATCTCGGGGCTTAATGTTTTACATCCCGACGAAAAAGAACCTGTAAGGCAGGAACAATGGTGGAGGCAAATGTGGCAGAGGCCAACCAGTCATCCAAACCTCAGGTTATCTCTCTGGCTCCAGAACCTTCCTCAGACGGCCCCCAACCAGGCTGGATACGCTCAGATCCTCCAAGACTGACTTAATAAAAGGTCACTCCAATCACAGGGGTGTAATCCATGACGGCTTGTGAGATCCTCTCCTGCTGGTGCTTTCCAACCTACAATAAATCAGTTTTCGTGGAACTGGTAGATTACAAATAGTATAAGGTGACAAAAAGCGGGTGACTGAAGTAATAACAAAATCAAAAAGCAAATAAAAAAAAAAAATTGTTTCCCCATGCTCCTTGGTTGTGACTGCTCGAAACTTTACTCAACATATATAGATACATACAAATAAATTAGAAAAAAGTATTTTTTCTCTCTCTCTGGGGCTTGCAACAATACTTTACACTTTTGGGCTTTACAAACATTTGTTGCAACATTTATAAAAAATACAACAAAGTGAACGCTGGACTTTAGAATGGTTGAAGTCATGATTTAATCTTTAAAAGCTCCAGAAACGTATCTCTTTGGTTATCAAATCTTTATATGGTGTTGTTGAAAGAAGAATTATACATCATAGCCAACATGCCCCTGTTCAACCCTTCTTTTTTTTTTCTCAATATTTTTCTGGTTACAAATTTTAAATAAACATATATTTTTCATAGAATAACATTTTCACTTTTATCATGCAGAGTTTTACAGGCGCTTCTTATGATCAAAATATGGGATTTTATAGATTTCCAAAGCTTAAAACTCTGTTTTTGTGAACATTTATTATTTACAGTGCCACATTTGATAACCCTAGTAGAGTCTCTAAGTCACTCTTTTACTTTTCCTGAGGCAGACAGAGAGTAATGATTCTGTCTGAGCTTTCTCACTGGGCCGTATGTGCAGGCTCTAGCTGTTTAAGTTAAAAAAAAAAAAGAAAAAGAAATTAAAACTGAATTTTTGCAACGCACCTTGTCACGCAATGCTTTTCAGTTCTCCCTAAAAGCACCCTTAGCTGATGGATACTCCCACTCACCTTTCTAATAATTTAGGTGAAATTTCAGGGAGCCTGGGGAACAAAAATAGCAGCTTCAAATACAGAGTGTACTAATGGACTGAGTGATGAAGGCCTCATCTAAAATTCAGGTGTGATATCATCCTCCGTCAGAGAGAGTAAGAGGGAGTAACACTCAGAGCCCCAACAGACTGTACCTGCTCACTCATTGTGACGTTTTCGGGAAAATATTAATACAGATATGTCATGGTTTGACATGTGGGGTAGAATAATCTTCATGACTGGACTAGTGTCAATACTCGAGTGAAAAATTCAGTGCTCTGAGTAAATTCCTTTTCCAGTCTGACGCTCTCTATTATCACCACATGACTCCACACCTTGGCACTGATGACATGAACGAGGGGAATCTTAATTGGCCGGAGATTCTGACAGCTGCATAATTCCAGAAGAAGACGGTGGGAGGTCAGACAGAGATGAAAATCAGCTGAAAGATGTGATGGCTACTTTTAAAGTTGAAAAGACAAAAGAAGGGAGGAAAAAAAGGCTGTTAACAAGTAGAGGTTGAGGAATACACCCTTGATATTTGAGGCTGACTAGAGAATGTTGGGATGTCTGCAAAAGAAGAGCTGCAACTCAATTTGTAATTTTCTGTTTTTGCCAGAGGCTTGAGTGGCAATGCACAGTGTTGCCTACATAGCGACTTTGTTGCTATATTTTAGCAACTTTTTTGACCCCTCTATGGGGAAAGAGGGAAAATCAGATCTTGTATTTGGTAGGTTTTGAATAGTTTTGAAAATCCAAAATGTAATGTTTGTCTTTGTCTTTGGATTGAACATTTGTGACACAGATAACTTCCTTTTTTTTAATTTATTCACACACAAAAAAAGGCTTTTGATATAACTTTGGTCATTTTCAAGCGTGTTCCTTTATACTCTCTGGTTCTCTCAGATTGCTTTTTCACTACATACTTTTTTTTTTTCAAACCACATTCATATACTGATTGCAGTAAACTCTTTGTGATCATCAGTATTAACTCACCCCACACACAGTTACACTCATCTGGCTAAAACACCAGGAGCCAGTCTGGAACTAGAGACTTGCCTCCAAACAATGCAACATGAGGACTGTAGCAGCTGGGATTTTACCACCAACCTTCAGACTGAGAGATGATGGATCACTAAGTCACAGCTGTGCCAGGTCTCCATTTTCAATTTCTCTCCAAGGGACTGAGCACCCTGTAAATAATCCAGTAAATTGATCCAGATGTGACAGTAGACTTCTTTTCAGGGTAAAACAGATGAAGAATTATGGGAACAAATCACAGCATGCAGCATCGAGAAAACTTGATCAGACTTTTTGAGTCTATTTTCCATTTCTATTTACCTTTCTCTGAATTTATGACCTGGATATTGTAAAAATTCTGCATCAAATTGTAAAAGAAAAACAAAAAAAGGTTGATTTGAGATCCTTTTGATCTGTAAAGAACTGCCTCATGTTTCAAATGAGAGGATCAGACGAGGCTACTCCACCGCCCTGGAATGAAAAAGTAAAGCTGCGCTGATGCTTCCCTCTTTCACTGATAATTGCCTGTCATTTAGCGGGATGTGCTATCACAGTGTAGCTGCCACCAGCAGCAGCAGAGAAGACCAGGTAAATGCTGACAACTTCCTGCATCCTCTCTCTCTGTAGGTGTTTAGACACTCACCTGTCATTCCCCCTGAACCCTGTTTGTTGTGTTTTTGAAACATACACTCCCCTGATTCTGTGGCCTCAGACAAACTCCTCTCACACAGATTACATCCCAGCTCCCACCTGAATCCCCAACACTACCCCCCCAGCCGGTAGTAAAAGATCGATTAGAGGAAAGAACTAAACTTAAGTATTTGTCCGACTTATTGAAGTGGAAAGTCGCACACGCAACGACCCTAATTAGGAGGATAATCGAGCGCTCTGCTCCTATGTACTTCACGACGTACTTGTCGTGTCTATTGTAGACGAGGTCTGACTTCGTCAGTTCTCAGTAAACATAGTTTCTCTGACCTTTTGGGATGAGGCTGCTTTCAGAATATTGTTATGGCATGCTCTGCTGACGGATTAGAGTTTACCGTCGAACAGAAGAGAGGAGAAAGGTCACAGAAGGGTGAGGATCTTCAACAGCCATTGTGAAAATCATTTTGACCCAGACAACATCACCAAAGTACCCCGACTGAAGAGTCTCCGGTCGACTGACTCAGAGCAGCTTTTCAGGTAGTTCATTTCTCAAAAGCATTCAGAATTGAAAAGAAATTTTTGTCTTCTGAGGCTAAACCAGAAATTTGACATTTGAAGGTCTGAGAGCTTTTTGATGTTACGCACTTTAATTGGATTTCAGCATTGGAATTTTGTATTAAAAAGATGTAACCTCTAAGGAAGAACCTTTACTTCTTCTTGAGCTGAGAGTAAAATGTAGATGAGTTGTAATCTAATGTCTGTTACATAAACAGAGTCAGGAGATATTAGTTTTAGCTCAGCAAGTGGCTTCCCACACAAACACGTGTAATAACTCGCCTGTTATCAGAGGTCAGGGACAGTTTACCCTTAAAGGAAAGGGGACCAATGAAATATTAGGCTGCTGGTCATAGAGTTAGGGTTGATGGGAGTATCATGTATTTTGATTATGTCATGTACCAATGTTAGGTATGTCATCTGAATCAGCCATTTAACAAATGTAACAAAGAGACATTACTCAAAACAGCCTTGAGTGGTTTGATAATAGCTAACAGTCATCACTAACCACATTCATGTGACATTTCCTGTTCAAATCTCTCTTGGCATTAAAATTAAATTGAACACCTTGCACACCAAGCATACCTAGTAAAGCCCTCGGCACTTCTCATTTTAAGCTTAGGTAGTTGTTTAGTTTGGCTCATGTTAGCATTTACAAGCCAATTAACTAGCAAATGCAAACAACCTTCAACAAATTACGCAGTCGCTCTGGTACTTTTTATCTTGAGTCTTTACTCACAGTTCACAGTTTATGAACTTAGAGGTTTTCTCATATTAGAGCACAGCTGACTTGACTGACAGGTGGGCACTCTGTAGCTGTCTGCAAAGAGGTTATAGGCCCGCCTCTTAAGTTTAGCATTTCCAATGTGGCTTCCAATAACAGGGCTTCAAAACTCCTTATCAGGAGGTGCAGATGGTCTAGTGGATTAGGTCAGGCACCATGAGGTTCACCCTCCAGCGGGTAGCTGAGGTTTGAATCACTGCCTGTTTCCCGCATGTCACCCCCCACTCTCTCCCCCTTTCCCACCCCATCCACTGTCCTCCTCTATCCGTTAAAAGAATGAAAAGCCCCAAAAAATAGCTTAAGAAAAACAAAATTAAATAAAAAAAATGAATAACTTCCTTATCAGAAATGGAAAGGTGACATTACAGATAATACATCCATTTGTTATAGTCTATGGATGTGTCTACATTGATGCATGTATTTCAGCATTACAGCAGATATTCAGCAGATGCGTCTCTGGTTTGGCCGGGCCTCGTTACATATTGCGTGTTGGGTTCAGCATCTCCTGGGACTGCAAAACAGCTGTAGTCACAACACCAAGGATTTCCTTCTTTCCCTCTTCATTAAACAGCAACAACATTTGTACTTCAAAATAGTTCTACACTAACCTGTTCAAGAAACTTTCAGTCACTATTTAATTACTCTTATGTTACTTTTATGAGGTTTTTAACCAAAATAAGTTAAAAAATTCAAGTTCCATTTTGTTTGTATGTTTGTTTCCTTGGCTAATATTTTGCATTATAATGTATAAAAGTTTTGTTGGGCTGTAAAAACCTCAAACCTGTTGATTCCCCTCCTTTGAAAACCACTGTGTGTTTTTAGGTGGTTTCTATACATAACTCAGTGTCCTGCTCAATTTGTGTTCTGTGAAATTGACACGTCAAGACTTTATCCTCCAGGAAAATAGGACAGTTGCGTTTCTGCTGCTACCTGTCGGAGCAGAGAGGCAGTCCAGAGACACATCTATGTACTTTGGCGATTGGCTTGTTTAATTAGCTCAATGCAGCATTTAAACCGCTGACCCAAACAAGTTCTGCATAGATTGTGTTATTCTTTCAAACCCGGATAAAGAACGCCAGATACTGGACACAAACATGCTAGAGCCCTTTGTTCGACAGTAGTGTTAGTATTAAATGGTGCAGTCTAGTCAAAATCCTGCGTCCCCTCCTCCCTGCACACTTGCTCAGATTGTGCATGAATCCAGCAGCCAAAATCCAGGCCCTGGTGATTGGACAAATTTCACAAATACTTAGCATGCTGTTAGCATCTCATCAGTTGGAATTCAGTTGGTTTCTTGTCTCCTTATTTCAGATTTAGGCATCCTAGCTTCTACAGTTGTATGAAGGCATATTTTACAGTTTTGAAAACACAATAGACCTTTTCACAATTTGTGCACTTGGTTTGTCTGGTTACTGTTGTCAGAGTGTTGCAGTTTAACATCCCATGGAAAGCTTTCTGTTAGTGCAGCAAGACTTCAGGTAGCTGAGAAATGCTCTCATATACATACATTAAAGTATAGTAGAATAACTTAACAGAGTTATTTTTGCCCTAAGGCAGAGCCAAAGAGCTATTTCCTATTTTACGTTGCAAATGAGTAAATTTCCCCAAACATGCAGCTATTACTCATGTACATTGATCTTAGTGCTGGTTGTCTGGAACTGTAGCAGGAGGTGAAGGCTGTGAGTATCATATGGTCAACTGTAGGGCTGAACGTTTTATCCTTTTCTGAT
The DNA here is from genome assembly GCA_008086565.1 of Thalassoma bifasciatum. Lineage (NCBI taxonomy): Eukaryota > Metazoa > Chordata > Actinopteri > Labriformes > Labridae > Thalassoma > Thalassoma bifasciatum. The sequence continues at coordinate 55,043 of RPOG01001367.1, read as the reverse complement.
CAAAATCACAATTCCAGGTGTTGTGTTCATGTGATCCCAAAAGCTGTGATTTTTGTTTTCTCCTGACAGACCCAGGATCTGTTTTGTCAGCTGTTTTTCACTCGTGTGTCGAGGATGTACAACTGTTAGAAAAGATCCTTTTTTCCTCGGTCAAAGACTAGAAAGATTGTAAATGCACATTTTAAAAAAAAATGCAATCTTGATCTCAAAATTTCATCTTTTAACTCACAACTTCAACTTTTGCCTCAAAAAAATGACTTTTTATCTCGCAACTTTGCCTTTCTAGCTCAAATTTTTGTCTCTTTGACTCAAAATTTTGACTTAAATATCTCAATACTTTGACTTTTTGTTTCAAAAATTTGACTTTTTGTCTCATGACCGCAACTATCGATCTCAAAACGTTGTCTCTTCGTCTGATAACTTGGACTTTTCAGCTCAAATTTTGTCTTTTATCAAAGTTTTGTCTTTTTTTCTCAGAATTTTGACGAATATATCTCAATGTTTGGACTGTATTATCTGAAAATATTGACTTTTTGTTCCCAATTTTGACTTCTTGTCGCTTAAGTTTTTTGTTTCAGCTAGAAACTTGACGTTCTATGAAAAGAAAAAAGGATCTTTTATATCAATATATAACCTTTTTTTTTCCAAATTTCAACTTTTTTCCTCAAAGTTTTGACCATTAAATCAAATAAAAACTTTTATCTTTTAAAATTTTTATTTTGATAGCTTAAGATTTTGACTATTATATCAAAATATTGACATTTTAATGCAAAATTGTTACTAGATACATTTGGAAACAATTTTTAGCATTAGAGCATTAGAGTTATAACTTTTGATGATTCAATAGTTTGATGTCATTTTCTGTTAAATTTATAAATCTTATCGTACACTGAAAACTTCACCAAAGCTTGATTTAAAGAAAATGGTGAATCGAATTGAAATTGCAATATCTGACAGAAAAAATTGAAATGAGATCTTTTTCTAAAACCGTTCAGCCCTAGTCAACTGTATTTGGATAAGAAATAATTAAAAATAAATGCAGAATAAGTTTATCTCTAAATGATTCATTAGTGCAGCCTGTTTTAGTGCAGAGTTAGAGTGTCAGACGTCTCCTCTCTCTTTTAGCAAGCCCTCTTCTACTCCCGCAGCATATAGAAGTCATCGGCTTATTTAGAGGAATCCCATTTTCCAGAGAGATTTACAGAGCTATTTTTGGAGTCCATCAAACTTGGAGGTGTGTGGCAGAATATTCTCACTCAGCTCGAACCGTGATGAGAAAGGACGTGGTCCCCGGGATGCTGCTGCTGTGCTGAAGGGGATTTCTCAGCAGTGTCACTCTGTGCCTTCATTTTCGAAGCAGCCATGTCTGAATGGCCCCAAGAGGGTGTGTGTGCTGTATGCGGCGAAGGTGTGTGGAGGAATTTCAATTGCTTGATTTTCAGGAAAGTATGACTTTACTATTCTTATGAATGTAAAGCACATTCACAGCAGATTCAGTCCAGAGGCGATGACACACAAATGTGTATTCCAGGGTGCCATAGTTGGGAGGCTTATTTGGTACGTGAGACAAGGTTTTCACACTTTTTCTCAGGTCATATATGACAATGAGACCCTGCAAGAAAACGTAGCTATTTTCTCAAGGAGGGAACCATTACTGTTATTTTTTCTTGATGGAAAAAAAAAGTTATCCTGAATTCCTATTCTCCTTTCCTAGTGTTGCATTCTTCCTTCCTTTACTTAACATGCATTTTACTTGCTGAATACCTGAACCGTAAATACAAACCTGTTCTGTTAAATTTGAAGCCAGTGAAAATTCCCGTCTCTCTCTTAAATTGATACAGTGCATAGAGGTCGGCAGCAGCTTCAGATCTTCCTGCTGTTTGCTCGTAGCAATCAAACTTATCTCCCTGGATTAAAGTAGTGATGATTTATTGACGTCAGAATCAGATATTGAACTTTTCCTGCCAGCCTCATCTCTTAGAGCAGGTCACTTGAAAGACTCCAGCAACTGAGTGATTGCAACATCCACATGATTTCAACCTTGAAAGTTTGTTTTGGTGTTAGATACTCAAATTTCAAAAATAAAAGGTTTCAAAAAATGTGTCCAGTTTACAGATGTTATTTTGGAGTAGGTTTTAAATGTAATTCTAATGAATATTCATTGAGTGAATAGTGGAAAACAGGAACCCACTGACTGCAAAAAAAGAGCTTACTTAAACTTAAAATGCTCAAACTTATCCATCAGAAAACAGCATGTTTAACTTGGCTTTAAAACTCATGGGAGTCTCAACGCTCTCATTTTGCAAATGTTCTTCAAAATACTGTAACTCCTAAACCATTTAGGCAAGCGCAAACTTTCAAACAGCTCCTTAAAAGAAATGACGTGCTTTACGGCCATATCTATAGTATTATGGAACTGCGTTGGACAAAATGAGCAATAATGTTCATTTACAACATGCAATAATTAATTCAAGCTGTTTTGATAACCATAACCCTTCAACGATTTGAGCTGGCAAAAAATTTCAAATGGTTCTCAAATGAAAGGAAAGTAAGCAAAAAGGCAAATGGGCAAAAAAGGGACAAAAGAATAGTGGCAATCTGTAAAAATGACCTTAGCCAACAAAAGAAAATTGGTTGAAAACTTGAAAAATCCTGAGAAGGAGGAAAAAATATAGTCCAACAGCGAAAAAGAAAGAGTGAACAGTGACAAAAATGAACAAATATGGCAAGAAATTTGGGATGAACCTTGAAAAACAGTTAGAAGGGAGTATAAATGGTGAAAAATGTGACCAAAAAAAGCAAAAAGTGGTAAAATGCCTAAAGACAACAATAAGAAAAAGGCTAGCTGGTATAAACTTAAAAAAGTAGTGGTAAAAGATTGTGCAAAGTGATTTAAAAGGGCAAAAAGAAATGTCATGGGTTGTTTTTGTGCAGTAAATAATGTCAGAGTCACTTTCCTTAAATGTATGTGTTTAAAAACACATAAGATAGGGGGACTCAGAAATAACTGCGCAAAAAAAAAAAAGTATTCCCATGTGTTAAGCCCTTGTACTAATGGGATATCAAGACGTCTGATTTTTGTCCCAAAGGGGCGCAAGAGTCAATACGACATAAAAATTCTCCTCACCAAAAGATTCCAAATGAGTGTTTTTAACAGGGTAGCATTCTTATTAGGTTAACAGACAGGCTACCCTATGACAGAAGACTGAGCTCGATGAGGCAGCCACAATCATCATATAGTCAATTCAGACACTTGGAAAGTGGCTCTTTTCTGAAAATAGAAACTGTCGAGAAAGTTCCCTCTAATGGAAATCTAAATTCAAAGACTTTTCTTACAGGATTACTTTTAATCCATGGCTGTGAAACAAGCCTAGACTGTCTCCAATCCAGCTCTATCCCCCAGAATTCCAGTGTCTACAGGCATACACGTTGGAGTGTGTCAATGTGTGTGTCCGCGCACGTGTGCCTCTCTCTGGCAGACGCTCAGACAATTTCGTCTTACGTTGACAACTAAGGTCTCAACCCTGAAATTTCATCTACGCGAGGAACCTGGTCGTGGTTTGAAAAGTCTCCGGTCTTGCCTCTAACTTCCTCTGAGTGATTAACTATGTCAAAAAGGAGACACGAGAAGAGAAAGGTTGCCCCCGGGGACGACCTATCTATTCTACGAGAAATAAGGGAAAAAATCATCACTCCTTTCCTCTTCAGCTATTTGACCCAGTTTATCAGAGGCAGATAAAGCCAAACAAATCAGAGGGGTCGCAGCTTCAAACTGGTTGCCCTTTGGCTGCTGTCGAACGCGTTTCTTCTTCTTCTGACGCCCCTTTTCTCTCTCTTTATTCTTTTTGATCTAGCTGCTCAGTGTTTTTCCGTGCCCTCTCCTTCCCTCCAGCTTCACACATTTTAATTTCTGATTATTAGTTGCTCATAGTTTTGGTGGTGAATTTTCTCTCTGCTGTTATTTTTTAGCACCTCGTTTAAAACATTGAATCTGATGGATTACAAGTATTGACGTTAGCAGCTTGACATTGTATCTACGAGAACAAAGAGGCAGTAGGTTTAGTGTATTAATCCTAGATTGTAGTATCAGAGTGGATCCATTCATTCATCTTCTACCACTTATCCTTTTCAGGGTCGTCAGTGACTGGTACCTTGTCAGAGCCTGATAGCTGCTACATTATACATTTGATTTTATTGCTATTTCTTTATTACATTTAGATCGTTGTTGCATATCAGGCTCTAAGAAGCCTTTCCCAGTTGTCTTTGGTTGAGAGATTGGGCACACCCTGGACTGGTCACCAGTCAATTACAGGGCTGATACACCCACAGAGAAAACCTTTTACACACTCAATGTATTCCCATTACAGCTAGAATTGCACAAAACCTAAACATTGTAATAAATATTGTCTTTGTGAGTGTAATTTGGACATGAACTAGCTGTTAGTGAGGCCAGTGTATGAGTATTTCAAAATTACACAAGCAAAGGTCCCAGGATCAAGTTCCTATTTTGAATCTGGTAATAGATTTTAGAAAGCTCTATATATCTAAAGTGGACAATTAACTTCTGAGAGCCCAGATGTTCCAACAGTAAAGACCTGCAAACTTGTTTTTGTTGTTTTTATATGCAGCTTTTTTTTGATAACTCTCTAGAAGCTTTTGTGTCAGAATCAGGAGTTGTTTAGATTCACAACAAATAAGCAGAACTGAAATCAGAACCAGAACTGATAAAAATAACCTTACCCAAGCCAAGAATTATGGAACTATGGACACCAAGAATCAATAAAGTTGGTCTGTGTGCCTTAAAGAAATTGCACAGAAGAATTTTGAAGCATGAAAATGAATTTCTTAAAGGGGGGGCAGTTTAAAAGTGATTACAAAAAAGTCTTTCTATTATGTAGTACATGCTTAATCATAATATGCAATGTAAAATGGGATCATCAGTGCCATAATAGGTTCTTTCTAAATACCAATTCCTAGCTTCCCAATCAGGACTGGATGGATTGGGTTGCAATGTATGGATCTACGGCACACCAAAGTCTCTCTGACAATGTCACGCTAGCTGATCAAGTTTAGCAGTGAGAACAGGTGTAGGACTGTCTGACAGAAAAGGGACATTAGGGCAGAAGAAAGCTAAACAGGAGAGTGATAGAGTTAGAGGCTAAAACAAGCTGAAGGCTGGAACATGGACTCAAGACTAAAACGCTAAACGCTAAAGGCTAAGACGTGGGATTGGCTGTTTGTGTTCCTGTTCATTCAAACCCACATGCAGCAGTTATCCTGCAGTGATGTGATCATACCCCAGTCTATCAGTAAAATGAAGAGTGATGTTACGTTTGCTCTGCTTAATACATGAACTCTCCCAGAACATAACAAGGATTCACTGAGTTACACGGTAACAACTTGCTACATGTAGCCAGCTACTAATAATAACTACAGTATGAACTCACAAAGTTTTTTGTTGTCATATTTCAAACAACAGGGCTACGTAACTGTTGATAAATACATAACCTCATCACATTGTATCTAGTAAAAAGTGATTTTGGACAAAAAAAGTAGTTATAAAAAAGATCCAGTCTCCATTCATCTTTCAAAACAAATACACAAGTCACAACAATGTGTGCGAGTCTTCCAACCAGAGGGGGGCGATGCAGTTCACTGCAAATGGATTCTGCTCACAGCCACTTTGATTGTCTGATTATATATATATATATATATATATATATATATATATATATATATATATATATATATATATATATATATATAATTATGAATGGAGGCAAAAAACGGAATTAAAACCAGACAGAATATCAACGGCCATAAATCANATGGCTGTGAAACAAGCCTAGACTGTCTCCAATCCAGCTCTATCCCCCAGAATTCCAGTGTCTACAGGCATACACGTTGGAGTGTGTCAATGTGTGTGTCCGCGCACGTGTGCCTCTCTCTGGCAGACGCTCAGTGTTAAAGCAGAATGCAACTGTTGATTCCAGAGTTGGGACTTTAAAGTAGATGCGCTCCTTGGACCAGCACCAAACTTTTCAGAGGCCAGAACGGAGATTGAAGGAGACTCACTAATTGATACAGTTTTTCCTCTGTGCTCTTCTCTTTCCAACGGGGGCCCCTGCTGGATAGATAAGATGCTCTTTATTCCCTTTTTTCATCACTCCTTTCCTCTTCAGCTATTTGACCCAGTTTATCAGAGGCAGATAAAGCCAAACAAATCAGAGGGGTCGCAGCTTCAAACTGGTTGCCCTTTGGCTGCTGTCGAACGCGTTTCTTCTTCTTCTGACGCCCCTTTTCTCTCTCTTTATTCTTTTTGATCTAGCTGCTCAGTGTTTTTCCGTGCCCTCTCCTTCCCTCCAGCTTCACACATTTTAATTTCTGATTATTAGTTGCTCATAGTTTTGGTGGTGAATTTTTTCTCTCTGTTGTTATTTTTTAGCACCTCGTTTAAAACATTGAATCTGATGGATTACAAGTATTGACGTTAGCAGCCTGACATTGTATCTACGAGAACAACGAGGCAGTAGGTTTAGTGTATTGATCCTAGATTGTAGTATCAGAGTGGATCCATTCATTCATCTTCTACCACTTATCCTTTTCAGGGTCGTCAGTGACTGGTACCTTGTCAGAGCCTGATAGCTGCTACATTATACATTTGATTTTATTGCTATTTTTTTATTACATTTAGATCGTTGTTGCATATCAGGCTCTAATAAGCCTTTCCCAGTTGTCTTTGGTTGAGAGATTGGGCACACCCTGGACTGGTCACCAGTCAATTACAAGGCTGATACACACACAGAGAAAACCTTTTACACACTCAATGTATTCCCATTACAGCTAGAATTGCACAAAACCTAAACATTGTAATAAATATTGTCTCTGTGAGTGTAATTTGGACATGAACTAGCTGTTTGTGAGGCCAGTGTATGAGTATTTCAAAATTACACAAGCAAAGGTCCCAGGATCAAGTTCCTATTTTGAATCTGGTAATAGATTTTAGAAAGCTCAATATATCTAAAGTGGACAATTAACTTTTGAGAGCCCAGATGTTCCAACAATAAAGACCTGCAAACTTGTTTTTGTTGTTTTTATATGCAGCTTTTTTTTATAACTCTCTAGAAGCTTTTGTGTCAGAATCAGGAGTTGTTTAGATTCACAACAAATAAGCAGAACTGAAATCAGAACCAGAACTGATAAAAATAACCTTACCCAAGCCAAGAATTATGGAACTATGGACACCAAGAATCAATAAAGTTGGTCTGTATGCCTTTAAGAAATTGCACAGAAGAATTTTGAAGCATGAAAATGAATTTCTTAAAGGGGCTGTGAGCAGTTTAAAAGTGATTACAAAAAAGTCTTTCTATTATGTAGTACATGCCTAATCATAATATGCAATATAAAATGGGATCATCAGTGCCACAATAGGTTCTTTCTAAATACCAATTCCTAGCTTCCCAATCAGGACTGGATGGATCGGGTTGCGTTGTATGGATCTACGGCACACCAAAGTCTCTCCGACAATGTCAAGCTAGCTGATCAAGTTTAGCAGTGAGAACAGGTGTAGGACTGTCTGACAGAAAAGGGACATTAGAGCAGAAGAAAGCTCAACAGGAGAGTGATAGAGTTAGAGGCTAAAACACAAACTGAAGGCTGAAACATGGACTCAAGGCTAAAACGCCAGCTAAAGGCTAAGACGTGGGATTGGCTGTTTGCGCTAATGTTCATTCAAACCCAAATGCAGCAGTTATCCTGCAGTGATGTGTTCATACCCCAGTCTATCAGTAAAATGAAGAGTGATGTTACGTTTGCTCTGCTTGATACATGAGCTCTCCCAGGACATAACGAGGATTCACTGAGTTACACGGTAACAACTTGCTACATGTAGCCAGCTACTAATAATAACTACAGTATGAACTCACAAAGTTTTTTGTTGTCATATTTCAAACAACAGGGCTACGTAAGTGTTGATAAATACATTACCTCATCGTGTTGTATCCAGTAAAAAATGGTTTTGGACAAAAAGGTAGAGTTATAAAAAAGATCCAGTCTCCATTCATCTTTCAAAACAAATACACAAGTCACAACAATGTGTGCGAGTCTTCCAACCAGAGGAGGGCGATGCAGTTCGCTGCAAATGGATTCTGCTCACAGCCACTTTGATTGTCTGATTATATATATATATATATATAATTATGAATGGAGGCAAAAAACTGAATTAAAACCAGACAGAATATCAACGGCCATAAATCACATAGTGATTTTCTTCTGTTTTTTCTGCTTATAAACTTGCATAGAAGTGGTATAGTCAGGGGTTTCCTAATTCTTCAGCCCATATCCCCTAAAACAGCATTACTGAAGACCACAAGAGACCAAACTGTTTCTATTTCACCAAACTGCTCTGCCATTTTGGGGCCAATTAGTACATGAATGTATGGATACAGCTAATGTTAGAACAGGATGTTCTTAGGCTGCAGTGGTTTCTTTATTAACATAGATAGATGCTGTTTCCAAGTGGGATCCAAACAGCTGAGTCATGCACAAGTTGCCTAAATACTTTTATCACTTTAATTATCTAAAGACGTTAAACTGTTGGGCTTTCTGTAACTTCTTCCTCTAATCTCACATTTTCACTCTTCACTCACTTTCTCAATTTGGCCCACCAACACACCTTAAGTGCACACTCTTGCCTCGACATGAAAACATGCCATCAAGGTTGTGTGCCCATGTAATAGGATGAGAGGAATCATGTTAGGAGCTTTGTGCCCCCAGCCATGGCCTGCCGGCTCGCCCCGATGCCCAACTTTCAGCTTTCTGCAGCCACTCCAGCTCCCTGGAGGGGATAAACACTTGAGCTCAAGCTCTCACAATCTGCCCACTGCAAAGGGGCTTTTAAGTGTCAGTGTTTTACCTTTTGACCTGGAGTGGCTCACACTTAGCCCCGCTAAAACCAGCACAGGTTTGGCCGTAGGATCAAGCTCCCTCTCAGTTGCTCTTTTAAGCTGGCAAAACATAATTTACTTGACTCCAGCACTGCGACTCCCGTGGGCCCAGAGCCTGGGAAGTTTACAACACAGCTAACTGGCTGTAAAGGGATTTGGAGGCTTGAGCTTCTCTCATATAAACTGTTCAGAGAGGAGGACGGGGAACGCCTTTTAGCACTGTGGAAAATGATGAGGCTGCTGAGCTGGAAATACAATAAAAATATAATAAGATGATTGTCTGAAGACCTCCTTTTAGTGATATTGTTTCATCCAAAGAGCTCAGCAATTAACTAACACAACTGTCGAAAGGTGAAACGAGGTGAAATCAACTTTAATCATCCATAATTAATATGTCTGGGTTCAAGTCATCACGATGAACAGATCCTCTTTCTTTATGTGAACCAACATTTATGTGGTAAACATTTTTAGTGTTATATCAATATATGTCTTCATCATTTTAAAGGAACAGATGAAATTTAATATCCATATATATCAGAGACCCTTTAAAACATGTTCCTTCTGAATTTTCCACTTTTCTTGCCTCAATCTGTTCAGAGGACAGTCAACGTCGTCAGTTATCCTGTTATGTGGAGAGAACCCAGAGGTTAGCACACTCTATGGATTGTCATGTAGCACATAACAACAGCCAATCAGGAAGTCAGCAGAGCAAAGAAAGAATCACAACTTACTTATTTTTTTATCTATCTGTTTATCTCCCTAATTATTCATTTACTTACATGTTAATCTTAATTATTAATGTTTTTTTGTTTGTTTTTGTTTTTTTTTATGAGTTGAGCGCTCCAGTTATCATTTCCATTCTAACTTTAGGCTGTTTTATCCTTTTTATTACCTTATTTATTCACCGCTATATTACACACATGTTGTTTTTATCCTCTCTATTGTTCCTGTTTGCTTTTTTGCTCCTTCTCACCTCTGGTCCTCATGGTCTTATCATAGGGTCTTGCACTGCCTGAGTTCTCTTCTCTTCTGCTTCTGTTTGGTCTGTACGATTATTAATTTTTATTATTAATTTCAATGTTGTTCGCTATTTTGATTCACTATTTGTTTGTTTGTTCGTTGATTTTGCTGTGGCTCTCTGCTGTAAAGCACTTTGTGAACTGTTGTTTTTTAAAGGTGCTCTATAAGTAAAGTTATTTTTATCATTATTATAAATGTTGTCATAGCAACAATGATAAATGCAGGGAATAAATAAAGTGGCATTGACGCCAGAAATGTAGGTCCAACTTGTTGGCGAGTCTTTACCTGCTGTGAGAAACATCACAATCAAACTCTCAAGGAGAAGAACTCAAAAGAAACAAACCTCAAGGGGTTTTGTAAGATTTCCTGCTTGATTACGCTGAGCCCATGATTGGTTGACCCCTCCTATTCACCAAAGCTGTTCTTTTTCTTAAGCTTTAGGTTAAACGTTTGATTGTAAATTCAACAAAATAACAAATTGTTGTCAAGTGACATAAATTTTACTGATTCATTTATTTACATCCAGAGATCCAGGATCTATCTTAGGGTCTAGTGACCATGTGCAAAAAATTCTTTTTTTAATTTTGTCCAGAGATGTCTAGGCATAGAAACTCAACAAAATAGTGACACAGAAAATCTGTAAAGCCTACTTTTGTACACCGGAAATTATACTTTCCTGTGTTTTAAACAAGGATTTAAAGTGACAATGCTGGATGGTCATGAAACTTTGAAACCCCTTCATTTTCTGTGTTTTCGAAACTGTCAGTAAACTGATCAAAACAGTCAGTTTTGAGATCGTCATTACAATTCTAAAATGATCTGGTCACCATATAAGGATCTCCTAACTCATGACACATTGGTGGGGGCCTCAAACACCAGGGTTTGTCCCTGACAGGTCTCCATAGGGCTGGCGAATCGTAAGGCAGGGGGTTTGTGGAGCGGGTAGCCTTAAAGAGACAGCAACTAAAAGGAAGTATTTCAAACAGAGGCTGAAATGAACGCTTTTGAAAACACCAGTGAGAGAATTATAAAGCTTATATTGAGTTTTAAAGCTACTACAAGGTAACCAGGGGGCTGTATTAAGACTAAAAAAGTACAATATCCCTTTTAAAATCCTGTTTTTGGAGCTGATATATCCCAGGCTTCTCTGTGCTCCTGTACGTACTGAAAGTTTAAATCCCTCAGTCAGTCGTGGTTTTGCTGTTCTGTGTTTGTAGTGTAGATTTTGTTGTATATGGAAGCTGAAATGACAGCTTTGCTGAGTGCAGACCTTGTCTTTGTTTATCACAAGTGTTTTTGTCCGGCGGTCTCAAAGGTGGCTTATTAATTTCACACTTCGTCTTGTGTCAACATAACTACAGAGCGCACTCATAAATATATGCAGCGCCTCTCAAAACAAACTTAAGGCAGACATTTTCCAGACCCTCTCACTTGAGCTGTTTTCTGTCCTTGTGTATTCAAAAGATTCAAAGCTTGTCCGTGCATCTGAATACGAATGCGTGTGAATGTGTTTGTGTGAGTGAACGCACACAAACTCATTCATTCTGAACCTTTTTGCTCCTCAAAGCAGGTCCCAGGGCAGAAATGCATTTCCACACACACCGAATGCTGTGATTTCACTTTTGCTGAGTGTGATGGATGGTTGTGTCTCTTCCAGGTTTAGTCCAGAAGGTAGACCAGCGCCTTCCAGTGGCCAACGAATACCTGCTGCTGTCAGGGGGGGCCCGGGAAGGAGTCTTGGACCTGAACCCTGAAGACTTGGGGGACTATGCCAGAGGGGCCGACTTTGACCTGGACTTCACCCTCCTGGTGCCGGCCCTCAAGCTCCACGACCGGAACCAGCCCGTCACCCTGGACATGAGACACTCCCCGCCATGTCACTCCTGGCTCAGCCTGCGCCTGTGCGACTCCAACATCCTGTCCCGCTGGAGCATCTGCTGCCAGGAGGAGAATGGACTTCACAATGAGGAGGAAGAGGAGGAGGAGGAGGAGGAGGGGGGAATGGGTGAGTGGTAGAAGCAGAATAATGAGAAGTTAGTGTTCAGTTAGACTTGGAAGGAGGAGCAGTGAGGTGAGTAATAATAACAATAATAACAATAGTACATTTTATTTAAAGAGCGCTTCTCAGGGACTCATACGCTTTACAAGGTGAAAAAAAGAGAGTGCAGGATAAAAAGAGCAGTACATTATACAAAAGTAATGAAAAGACAGTTAGAAAGCCAACAAGCATAAAAAAAAAACATATACATGTGCATATGAAGCAAAGTTAAAAGAGTTGTAAAGGTGTAGTTATAAGTTTAAAGCAATGGGGAAGAGATGTGTTTTGAATCTGGGTGGTAACACAGAAGGCCCCCTCCCCAGGTTTAGTGCTTGTTCCTAGAGACGGTGAGGGGGTTCGCATCTTAGGGGTGGAGGGGTGGAGCATCCTTTATGGGTGAGTAGCAGGATTTTGGATTTGATATGGAATGAGTTGGGGGTCCAGGGCAGGTTCAGAAGGACAGGGGTGACGTCGTCATGGGAACAGGTACAGGTGAGTAGGCGGGTGGTGGAGTTTTGAATGTTCTAAAGTTTATTCAGGAGGTTGGTGGGTGTTCCATTAGTTTGCTGTTACAGTAATCAATGTGTGTAGAGATGAAGGCGTGGGGAAAGAGAGAGAGAGGGGCAAAGGCAGGCAATATATTTGAGGTGGTGGAAAGCTTTTTGTCACTGTTTTAATGTTTTAGGAGAAGGTGAATATAGGGAAAGTATTGAGAAAACATGTTGTAAGATTTCATTATTAAACAATGAACATTTATGACCACATGAACTTGACAAAAGTATCAAAAACTGATAATGTTGAATACTGGTACTGGTATCCCTCCAGCAGAATTTCTGATATTTTGGCCTCAGAAAATATGAATGATAACACAAAAACTTCTATCACTCATGGTTAGTGGTTGGGTGAAGACATTTATTGTAAAAAAAAATTGCTTACTCTTTTTAAATAATTTTTAATGACAACAGAAACTTCAAAAATGACTCTGTTAAGAAGTTTACACAACTTTTGGCCTGATAAATGCACAAGTTAACACAAATGTGTTTGAATGTGTACTAAAGGTAACCATCCTCACCTGTGATCTATTGGAACAGGATCATTTTTGAAGTTTCTGTTGTCATTATGATTAAAAAAAGAGTAAACATAGTTGTTTGGTAATAAATGTCTTCACCCAACCTCTGACCATGAGTGACAGAAAGGTTTTTGTGTTACCATTCATATTTTCTGAGAAAAGGCCAAAAAAACAGAAAACTCTGCTGGAGGGGTGTAAACTTTTAGGCACAACTGTATCTGTACTGCATCAGTTCAAAAGTTAAAGGAATTCATCCTTAGGTAAGTATATCGTCAAAGATGACTCCAAGACAGTGACATGAGGGTCAGAGGGAGCAGTTGTTGCAGGTGAGGTGGAAGTCTAAAGCTGTTGAGGTGAGGGAATTGGACCTAATATGACAATATTGGATTTGGTACTGTTAAGGTTGAGAAAATTTATGTGCACCCAGATTTTGATATCAGAGAGACATTTTGTGATCACAGAATTGGTGTGAAGGTTGATGGATGCATAACAGTGAAAATGGAGACTGTGGCAATGGATAATCTGATCGTGGGGGAGGAGGTAGAAGATGAAGAGGAGGGGACCAAGCACCGAACCCTGAGGGATGCCTTGGGAGAAGGGGGGAGTAGAAGGGAGCTGTTGTTGATGAAAAAAAAAATGAGTGAAAAAATGACTAGATAGTTAGAAAAATGAGAGCCGCAGCAGAAAGAGAGATGAACAGATAAATGACAGGAGGAAGAAGAGGAATAAGGATATAAACAACTTATGATCACCTTAATGTAATGAAACTATCTTTATGTCAAAGTGTGTGTATGTGAAAACTGCCCTTCAAGATGTCACCATCATTCCTCAGTTTGGTAAATCTGCCCACCCCCCTCAGGTAAAGGCTCCATCCCCTCCCTGGGCTCTCCTCAGTCCCTGGATGGCTGCTACTTCTCCCCCTCCCTGGTGACAGACTGGTTCTGGGGCGTGGTCAGTGAAGCTGTGGAGGAGCTGAGACGCAGCCCCCAGAGAGGCATCCCCATCCCAGACCGACTGGAGAGGAATGGACCCCTCACCACCATCATCCTGCAGGTACGGACAGCAACAGTTAGCACTGAAAATACTAGAATAGACCAGGACAGCCGGACTCTTCTCATCTGAGTGGGTAATGAATATTTTAAATCACCCCTGTGGTGTTTTCTTTAAACAGAAAATGTGTGGTTGCCTTTAAGCAGAGACTAATTTTGAATTAGTTTAATGTTTTTGAGCTCCAGAAGAGGTCAGAAACTCAGGATTGAATACATTTAGCCTTTAATTCAAACCTAAGGAGCAAAAAGTGGCAGTAACTGATTGTTGTGGCTGTTAAAAGGAAGCAGGAGGAGTTTGAGGACAGAGTTTGTGCTGCTCTAATGTTCTCCCCCGTCCTCCTCCCTGCAGGCGGGCTCCAGCCGCGTGCTGTACGACCTGCTGCCCGTGGTGTCATTCCGGGGCTGGCCCGCCGTAGCCCAAGGCTGGCTGACGGCCAACCACTTCTGGGACGGTAAAATCACAGAGGAGGAGGCCATATCTGGATTCTATCTGCTGCCCTGCTGCTCCCCGCTGGGTGGCCGACCTGACAGGGAGTGGAGGCTGGCGTTCTCCCGCAGCGAGGTGAGGGGATTGTGATCTGTGTTTGCTGCTTGTTTGATGTCAGTTTGTATCATTTTAGAATAATCAATACAGCATTTCTGTTTTTCTTTGATTCTTTGCTTTTTTTTCACTAGAGCTGGGCAGTTTATCATAAATTGGATTAAACTGCAGAATAGCCTGTTGCAGTGTTCCAATCACAGACAGAGCAATATGTATTCAACCTGAAATGTATCAGAATACCAGATATAATTTTTGCAGTAGATCTTTTATTCTCTGTACCAGTGTTACTCAACCCTGCTCAACCAAGGAACCACATTGTTAAAAACTACCTCTGCAAAAGAAACATTCTAAGTAGGACTGAACGATTCGCAAAATCAATCTAATTGCAATTATTTGTCCTCATATTGCAAGTGTGATTTTTTTGTGCAATTTTTTTCTAGGTCCCTCATCCTATGGGTTTTTTTTAAACAATTGGAAAGAAACATTGACATTAATTATGGCAAGACAACAACCAATGACATTTCCTTTTTGCTCCTCATGACTGTTTTTCCCCATTTTAGTCACTTTTTACTTTTTTTCAACCACTTTTGGACCTTTTTCTTTGCTTCTGTCGGACTATTCTTTTGGTTTTATCCCAACTTTTTTGCCATTTTTGTTACCAATGGAAAGCTTCACCACTTTTCACTGTATTTTTTCTTTTTGATTTTTACACTTTTTTCCATTGTTGCTGCCTCTGACTATTTTTCAAGTTTTCCTCAGTGTTCTTGCCAATTTTTGTTTGCTTTTAGTCATTTTTGTCACTCTCCACTCTTTTTTTCCACCACTTATCGACTATTTTTTGCTGCTTTCTGGGTATTTGTCAAGTCGTCACCCATTTTTTTGCCAATTTTTGCTGCTCCTTGACCATTTTTGCGACCTTCAACTTATTTTTATTGCTGCATCTTGTCATTTTTGCCATTTTTCACCACTTAGATTGTTTGTCTTACAAGGCTAAGTTTCAATAAACTTGGCTCATTGGTTGAGTAACACTGGTGTAGAGCATAAAACACCTACTGGTAAGTTTATCTGTTTATAAGTTTCCTGACACAGATTAAAGAAATATTGCACTGTTTGCAATTAGAATATTGCAACAGGTCATATTGTGATTTAATCTAATTTGTGACTTGTTGCCCAGCCCTAAACATAAGTGCTGAAAAGTGGCAAGAAGTAGCAATAAAAGTAAGTTTAAAGTGGAAGAAATGGTCAAAAAGCAGCAAAATACTTCATGAGGGGTGAAAATTGGAGGAAACTTCAAAAATGGTCAGAAAGTAGCACATTTTTCAGAGGCCTGATGTTTGTTATGAAATATATTTTTTATTGATGTTATGTTATTTTCTAATCTTCTGAGACACTATGTTCTTGGTTTTTCATTATCTGTAAGCCATAATCATCAACATCTCCAGAAACAAGCTTGAAATAATTTAGTCTATGTTTAATGAGTCTATAAAATGTCTGGGTTTCACTTTCTGGAAAGAGTGACTAAAAATATCAGTTACAATGATATTCTAATTTTTGAGATTTACCTGCAAACTTAGTTTCTTTTGTGGATCTTTTTTTGTCTGTTTGTTTTGAAGCCAGATTACATAAGATAGAGAACTTAAAAATAATTGCATAATAAGTTGCAGTTGCAGTATAGGGAAAAATAATCACAGTAGTTATTTTTGCAGTCTTTCAGCTCTGTTTAATTCTCCGTTCTCTCTTCTCCAGGTTCAGCTGAAGAAGTGCATCCCCTTCCCCATGGCTCAGGCCTTCCAGGCAGCCAAAGCCGTGCTGTCTCGCATCCTGGCTCGTCCACGCACAGGCCTCAGCCTCTATCACCTGCGTACCCTTCTGTTCTGGGCCTGCGATCGACTCCCCTCCGCCTACTTGTCCTGCGCCGACCCCGACACCCCCGGCCGCCTCCTCCTGGGTCTCCTTGACGACCTGGCTCACTGCATCCTGGGCAAAAACTGCCCAAACTACTTCCTGCCCCAGTGCAACATGCTGGAGCACCTGACGGACAGCCAGGCGCTGCTCGTGGCCAGGAAACTCGCCCACGTGCGCTCAGATCCCAGCGAGCACCTGCGGGCGGCTCTGGACCAGGCGCAGCAGGCCGGTCAGCTGAAGAAGGAGCTGACGGCGAGCACCAACGGGCACGGCTCCCCGGGGCACCACCCGGCCAACGGCATCATCTCGCCTTCGGAGGACAAGCTGGCGCAGCGGCTTCAGCAGCTCGTCACAGAGAACCCTGGGAAATCCATATCTGTCTTCCTCAACCCTGATGATGTCACCAGGCCGCACTTTCGCATTGATGACAAGTTCTACTGATGAAGACGCGCTGCTGATGAGATGTGTGAAATATATGTGTGTCAAGCTTACAAACACACTCTGAAACGCTCTGAGACGTCACATCGGAGCTGAATCCTGAGGCCGGTGACTGTCTCCTGATCTCTGCACACTCCTTCAGCTCTGATTCATCCTAAAGCCCGACGGTGCATCCAAGCCTTGCTGCTCCACTCACTTTTTTAAACCAAAAACACGTGTCCTACTACTGACGAAAGACGTCCGCTTTAAAGGACGTAGCACAACAGACAGTGATGTCACTCAGCTGTTGCCATGGAGACGGCCCTCTCCTAACGAGCTGGCCTTAACGAGACTTAACAGCTGGTGCTACAAAAACGAGGGCCGGCTTTAGTCATGTGGAAGAAGTCCAGTGGAGATCAAAACAGTGTGTGTGTCTGTGCGCGTTTGTGTGTGTGTGTGTTAGCCTAAGGGTTTTCACAAAACTTAACACTTCTGAAGAGAGCGGGGAGAAACGCTCCTTGATTGCTGCGTTTCTCCCCTTTTTTATTTGGGATCAGAGTGGGCGATGGCGGAATTAGAACGGAAAAACAAGGTGTGGCTGATGTAACTGAATGTAATGTTGTGAGGAGAACTGCCGAGTCTTTGAACAAAAGAGTCTCTTTCCTCTGTCAGCTACATTTTAGCCCCTTCATTTCAACCCCACTTCTTGATTTACAGCACGATTTCATTTAAAAACAATCTTTCTCAGGTATTCATGTTTCTTATCTCCGTTTGGGGTAATTATGAGTCTGATTTGAAGTCTTTTCTTACATTTCAAAGCCGCTTACATTTCATTGGGTAATGGGATGAACCAAAGAGGTTTGAAAAGAACAGATCAAGCCCCACATTGTCCTTAACATCAGATATATCTACCGACTCATAGTCACAATGTTAATTAACCTTCCCTCCTTCACAGGGCTCGGTCACACTCCCGTTTAAAGCAGCAGAAATTTCCACCCAGTCAATTAATTCCCACAGATTCATCAGAATAAGTGGATTTGCTCACGCGGTGCAGCTTCTTGAGGGAGCAGAGGACTGTTCAGTCAAAAAAAAGAAAAGGAGGAAGCTATTAGCTTATTGGCTGCTCTGCACCATCTCGTTTTGTTTCACCTCCTTTGGGTTAAAAACTGCTTTGAAAGTAAAAAGAAGGTGGTGTGCAGAAAGTTATGAAACGAGTCTTAATGGTACAATTACAGCTCTTAAAAATAGAGCATGAGCGCATTAACTCATTCCCTCAGTGGCTCAGCTAATGAGCGCTTACTGACAGAGAGCAAGAAGTTATCAGGCTGGTTTTAGACACACTTCTTAATTAAAAGGATGATCTTAAAAACAAAATGTAAGTTTGTTCGAGTAAACAGTCCAAGGTGCAAACAACTGAAAAACTATTGGGACAACTTTTTGCTATGAAAAGGACTGATTAATAAACAGCTTTGTTGTAAAGATAGGAGGTATGACAAGAAAAACTCAAACACTAATAAAAGAGTCACTAAACTTTCTTAGATCTTATCATTTATCACTAAGGTAACTTCCTGTTTTGTCAGAAGAGATATCACTTCAGACCAGGTGGTTACTTCCGAGGATTTCGTGGCTCCTCCTACATGCTACATGCTAAAATACAATAGACTAGGGATGAAACAGTTCACAAAATCTATGGTTTGGATCTGATCACAATTTGTGGTCAATGTTTTCTGCTCAGTTCAGTGCACCTATATCCCAAAAAAATCAACTGTCAACCAATTTTAATTAATTATATCACTTTAAGTTGTGTGAAACTGGAAATAGTGAGGCAAATAGCCATTTAATACAACATTAAAGCTGGGTGAGAAAGTGCTAGGTTCCACATGCCAGATCCTCAGTAAGAAAAGTCGCTATTGGCTGTTTCAGATGTTGCTAAAAGCCGCAAATGACACCATTGCCTAATTTACATTATACGCCATTTGCATTCTGCGAGAGCCAGAAAGTAGCGAAAAACACGGTAAATATGTTCAGAACTATAAATGAAGATTCTTTTGATGATTCTTTTTTCTATTTCCTCAAAATTAAGTGATTTCTCCTCCTTTATCTGGGCTTCTGATAAACAAAGGTGATCCAAAAGAGACAAACTCATGTGTTATTTATGCGTATACAGTTGCCTGCTCTGGCTGCAACTGAGAATAACTAATGTGAGTGATGAGGACTTGTCCGCCTGTGAGTGTTTTGAGAGAGGAGGGACCCATGGTAGCACCTGCTGCTCATTGAAAAGAATCAAAACATGCTTTCACCTCAGTCTCCAAACTCCAGAAAAGTTGCCAGATTTGTCAAGAGGGTTCTAAAAACTCACTAGATATATTGGCAACACTGCTTGCACTGTGGCAATTTTTTACCAGCAAATACTTACCGCTGTCATCAACACTCACACTCACGATCGAAACGACACACACTCCGAGCTGAGTCAGATTAACTTAACAACTGTGGATTTATTTCAAAACCTGTTCCATCCTTATAACAAGCTTTATGCACCTAAAGAGATGAGCCGTTTAAAGGTTCAGTGAGTAATTTTTTCATAACTATTTACCGAAGTCCCTCAGATATTTGCTGTACATGTCAGTGCATCACTTACTGTATTTACTTTGAACACTAATCAGCTATCTAAAGATGTTACTCTACAATAAGGCATAGTAATACTGATATTTAAACATATTCATCTTTTTTGACAGCAAAATAATCTATCACTAATCAAAACTCAGCCCTGAAGCACCCATTTATTTTGGGTGATGTTTAAAGAGGGGGTATCATGCTTTTCTTTTTTTCAAACATGCATATGAAGTAATAATATTTGATTTCCTAACCACTCTTGTGTAGATGTGCAGACCACCAAAGGGGCGGGGCTTTGAACACCAAATGCTGCCCCCTGACAGGCCTCCAGAGAGAAGGGGGTCTGTAGAGACGGGAGCTTTAAAGAGACATAACAAAAAGTTTTGAAACGCGGCTGAAGTAAGAGTTTACTAAAACAGCAGTGTGAGATGAATCATGTAAAGCCCCTATGGTGGAACCAGAGGGACATTTTGAAGCATAGAAAAAGCACAATACCCCCTCTTTAAGGATGTGACCAGCCCTTTGAAAAGAGTGAATACTGATAGTAAATTACTTAAGCTAGTTAATTAAATATGACTTGTTTTCTTGTTTTGTAGAAAAATTATTATTATTATTATGATTTCTTTTTTTTAAATTTCAATAACTACTTGGAACTCATTTCATTTCTTTAATATTGTTTTTTATATTTGATCAGACACTAAAGTGTATTTGCAGTGTGATGATAGGCCTCTAGATGGGGATTTAGAAAATAAAAGCCTTTTATGGAGGACGTAGGAATCAAAGAAGCAAAAGAGTATCGATCAAGTTTATTAAAGGTGCAATTGAGCAGAAGGACTGGTACAGAGGAGGTGGGTGTGTGTGTGTGTGTCAGTGAGTGTGTGGAGTTAAATGACAGGACAAAATGGAGGTACAGGACATCTTCATGAAAGCCAGAAGATTCTTTCTCTCTTTTTTTGGTTTAAGAAAGTCCGTTTCTTGCGTTCGCTTTCATTTCAGAGACCGGTTCTGACTTGACTGATTCTGATAATTGTCCCCTGTCTCCTCTGCTTGACTGGTCTTTTTTAATGAGTGTCTGTGTAAGTGTGTGTGTGTCTGTGTGTGTGTGTTTTCAACAAGAGAAAGAAGACACGGACAGACAGTGAGATGCCAGCCAGTGAATTATCCCCTCAGTGGGTGTGTGAGTCGCTGGGTCCTATCGTTCCTCAGCAGACGGGAGTCGTCCCGGGGGAGGAGGGATGGATGGAGGGAGGCAGGCCCTCCTCTGGTCCTTTGAAGAGGGAAGATGAGCCTTGCAGGGCCTGGATGACTGCCTCTCTGGGACTGTGGCTGTTTTTCTCTGCTTCTTTTCTTCCTCTGCTGATTTCTCTCTCTCTCTCTCTCTTTCTCTCTCTGACTTTATTTTCCCTCTCTTATGGCTCTGATTCTTTCTGCTCTCCTCCCATTGCAGTTCTGGCTCGACTTTCTATCTTGAAGAACTGGAGGTCCAGTGCAACACAAAGCTTCTAAACTTTGGTACTGGTCCAACTTTGTATTTGAGGAGTTTGGATACAGTTGTGCTCATAAGTTAACATACCCTGGCAGAATTTACGATTTCTTAGCCTTTTCTCAGAGAATATGAATGATGACAGAAACTTTTCTTTCACTCATATTCAATGGTTTAGTGAAGCCATTTGTCAACAAACAAATGTGTTTACTCTTTTTAAATCATATTGACAGCAGAAAGTACCAAAAAGACCCTGATCAAAAGTTTCCATCCCCCAGTTCTTAATAGCGTGTATTTCCCCCTTTAACATCAATGATAGCTTGACGTCTTTTGTGGTTGTTGTGGATGAGGGTCTTTATTTTCACAGTTCCTGTAAATTCTTGGGTTGTCTTGCATGAACTGCAGGTTTGAGATCTCCCCAGAGCAACTCAATGATATTGAGGTCAGGAGACTGAGATGGCCACTCCAGAACCTTCACTTAATTCTGCTGTAAAAAGAGTAAACACAGTTGTTTGTTAATAAATGGCTTCACCCAACCACTAAATTTGAATGAAAGAACAGTTTTGTGTTATTATTCATATTCTTTTAAAAATGTCCAAGATACCATAAATTCTGTCAGGGTATGTAATCTGTAGAAGCTTTACAGCACGGCAGATGTGTTTTCTCTTGCATTCATTTCAGGAAGTGGCGTAGAAGAGTGTGACTTGTTTACTTAAACACATTTGAGATGTAAAAACATGATCTGCAAACAAAGTGATGGGTAAACTTTGATTTGATGCTCATCAGTCACTAAACTGCTGCTTCCAGTGATAGTGAACAGGCAGGGTATAAAAACAAGCACAAGGTGGGTTATAGTTCTGTTTACATGAGTGATGGTGGTTATTTCTTGTGGTTTTTTGAAGCTGCTGGTGGATTATTCTGGCTTTAGAAAATAACTTTAGAGCTTCTTGTTACATTTTTTGCTCTCAGAGCTGCGTGTGCTTACTACTGAATGAATGTTTGACAGCGTCTGTCTGTACCTGCTGTACGTGTGCGCGAGTGTGGAAAGCGAGGAAAACCAAAGTGTGATGTTGAGGTGGTACAGAATGTCTAATCAGCTGCCCGGTGTGTGTGTGTGTTTGAGAGAGTGTGTGTGTAAGTGTGTTTTTCAGCACTTTTCTAAGACAGGCTCAAATGCACGTTACCTAAACTGTCAAAACTTCTTGGAGTTGCAAAGAAAGTCGCAGCATTTATTTATTGAAAGCTAAAATGGATGTACAGGTACTTTCTCATTGCTCACTTTTTGGGTTGCGAGTGTTGGAAGTGTAACTGTGTCTCACTTTGTACCTTTGTGGGCCTAGCTAGAGATTACTAGACACTGAAACAATCCTGTATTGTACACGGAGTCTTTGTGGGGAATATCAAACCCTGTATCATACAAGGTGTCAGTTCCTAAACGTGCAATCGAGCCCCCTTTTGGAAAGACGATTTAGTGCATTTGTGAAAAGAGAAGCTCTTTGTGCTGTGCAGGGTTTGCATGAAACACAGACGACACTCCCGACACCAGTCTCTGCTTCTCCGTTTAAACTCACTCACTGTTGTTTCTATTTTTTTTTTCTTTGTGCTGAAACTTCTGATACTTCTCTTTGAGATTGCTTTAACTTGTGCAGATAAGAAACTGACCAAAACAATGAATGTATCAACCATATCTCTGTCATCTGTTCCCTACTTGAGAACATATCAAATGTAATTTCTCACTGTTATCAGAACACTTGTACTCCGCTGCTCGAGTGCGGAGATAAAAATCTGTACTGAATCACTCCGCAGTCTGAGAAATGGGATTTCATATCTCTTTTATGACTTGACTTTTTTCAAACAAGTGCAAATTATTTTCTCTGTATCATGCTATCACTGCTGGTTTGCTGTACTTATTTCTTATTTTCTGGGGGTTTATATTGATCAATCTTCAAGCTTTAGCATGAAATAAATCACTGCATTTAATATCAGGGTGGCTGTCTTTTTTCACTCATGGAAGGGTTTCACTTTCCCAGCTGGTGTCAGAAAAGGTTCTCACCATCTCAGCTCCTTTAACCCACATCCACAGTGGCTGCTTTTAGCCAAGCTGCAATTCCCACTGAGTCCAACAGAGGGTGCTCTAACACTGTGTTTGTGCTCTGTTTTCTGCTCCGTCACACTGTGTTAGGAGGGTGAGAGGACGCTTCAGGCTGTCACTGCTCACACTCACCTGCACTAAGTCTAAAAAACACACTGGTGCAGGATTCTCTCTCATTGACTGGATTATAAAACAGTAAGGCAGAAAAAGATAACACAGAGGACATCATCTTACTCTTTCAGCTCCTTTCTCAGATATATACACTGTATATATATTTTTAAATTAAATTCTGAGGCTCAGTCTGTGACCCAAAGAGCACAAAAAGAAGTATAATCTTTAACCCAGTGATATTAAAATTATTTCTCCCTGTCTGATCAGGCCAGAGGTCGAGGTCCAAACTCATATTTTCCACATTATTGTTGCAGAACTGCTTCTCATCTTAAATAATTTTCCTCTCTTTACTATTTAATTTACATCCAAGGTGGCAGAGTCCCAGAGACAAAGACACAACTCTAAAATAAAACAGAAAAAAAAGTGATGTCATTCTAGTAGCTTATAGTATAAATCAAATACACAAAAGTAACTTTGAGTTTAACCCTTCTGGGGAAATTTCAGATGGTTACAGACAGAGTGAAATGTCTCTGTGTGACAAGAGCATCAGGGAAAAGTCTGGTTAATCCAGCTGTATTCAAATGTTTTCTTGTCCTGTCGCAGAGTAAGACGTAAAATGATGTAATAAACAGCACAATGCTCAAATTAAAAAAAAACAATATTTATGAATTTTGTCCATGTCGAAGATTGATTTTGAATCGCAAAGTAGATGCTTAAAATAAGACATAAGAACAATTCTGGGATTAAAACAGTGCTTATACCTGTGCAACACAAGCAGTAGGATATAAGAAGTTCTGTTTTGTCCACAGAGGGCGCCAAAATCTACTCAACCTGAACGCTCCCCTAAGAGGCTTTAGGTGACGTTAGCTTCTCCCTCCTGCACTTTGGGCATTTTTTAGCAGCTGTGTGTCTAAACTTTTTAAGCATTGCTTATTTGTTTGTTCTAAGAAGCTCATTCAACAGGGAACTGACTTGGGAACCAGAAGGTTGATAATTCAAGCCCTGGTATAGACAAAGATTTTTCTTTGTTGTTTTATTGTCTTTCTTTCTGTCTTTTTTGGATCAGAGGGTCCAGGAACTCTAAGTTTCTTATACAACATTCACAAGAGGTCCATAGTTCCTGGGACCAATTGTCGTCTGCATTTCTGCCACATGTTGGAGTCCCAGTGAGGTTATGTAACTCAGGCCAGAATTGTATAAAGGAAATAAAAGTTCTTCTTTCAAGAGACTTTTAAAGACTCAACTGTTAGGGTTAGAATGAATCAGAAGGTCTAAGATGATGTAGCTCTAAGTCAATATTTGGCTCTGAATAATGAATGTTGTTGAACGTTAAATGATGTTGCCGTTATATTATAAACTGTTGCCAGTTATGGCCGCATTATTTAAAAAAATAAAAAAAAATCACTTCTTCTGGCACTAGATATCAGCACCTGTATCCAATCAAATTTGAATCACTTTGTTGCACTGATTTAGGATTTTCCCTCCATTCTTGCTTGTGTTGTACGTCACTTTGGACAAAAGCATCTGCTAAATGAAATTATGGGTCTGTAAAGTAATTACTACAAACCTCCAGACCAGTAGAGGGCAGTATGACAGCAACGAATGCCTTTCAGCAAAAATAACACCATAGAGGGAGAAGACGAGCATCTTCATGTGTGGCATTGCAGCTTGCCTGTTTGCAAGGAAGATATTCATATTGATTTGTTGCACTGGAGACAGATTTATTGACACTTGGAAAAAGACAGAGCCATCATGGGTCAAAGCTGTTTTAGAAATGAGCCCATTGATTGTCAACTTTCAGCATTATGCTCAAAGGGCGTTATACATCAAATGCTCATCTGATAAAAAAAGTTTTGACGCGTATAAAAATCTAAACCAGTTTGCATTTCCGAGGACTTCTTTTGTATTTGAACAGCTGTTGTTAACCAGACATCCACTGACATGTTGAGCTGAAGGTCTCCAGTTTACAGGGTCACACTTTAAACTGGAACACTGGAGCTGACAGAGACACATTCATACCATCAGGCTCAAAGAAGAACATTGTTTAGGAGGAACTAAACCAAGTACATCATAGCTTGAGGTCATCTCATAGTGGACGTAGGGAGGTAGTGGGGAAAAGAACCACTTAAGGTGCTCCACCAATCAGAAATATTCAGCTTGCAGTTCCTGCCCCAGACACTTCTGTTCCTGGACATCTGAAAAGTTCTACCCCCAGGCACGGCTATTTCTAGGGCCTGATCAGTTTTCCTGGATGTAAAGTTAAACTCCAGTTCCTGCGGGTTGAAAAGCCCATAGTTACCTGAGAAGTCCCTTCTCCCCGGGGAAAGTTCCTGTGGTTGAAAAGCACCTAAAGATCAGGATTTGGTATCTTTTACTCGCAGTGATGCCATTTCTCTTCCTGGTGGCTGCTGTGGTGCCCTTGAGAAAGTCCCTGGCCTCCAGCAGCTTTGGGTGCTCATCCATGGGCCCCCACCCTCTCCCTCTGACATCTCCATCAGTGCATGTCCGCTCCACACCGCCTGTGCACGTGTGTAGTTCAGCCTGGCATGTACAACAGCTGAGTGAAGAATGAATTCCCCTCAGGGATTAATGAAGCACATCTTTTCCTTCTTCTCCTTCATGTTGCTCACAGCAGGGAGCCCCCCCCCCCTGTCAGACAAAGTGGGTGGGCTGCTTTTATATCTATACTTTGTGCAAATGAAAGAAAGTGCAGACATCAGTTTCCATCTAGAGAATAATAGTTCTGCTTCAACCTTGAGTGTTTTCATTCA
Source organism: Thalassoma bifasciatum (assembly GCA_008086565.1). Taxonomy (NCBI): domain Eukaryota; kingdom Metazoa; phylum Chordata; class Actinopteri; order Labriformes; family Labridae; genus Thalassoma; species Thalassoma bifasciatum. The sequence goes on along the minus strand of RPOG01001367.1, from coordinate 28,989 downwards.
TCCAGTTACACGTTTGGTTCCCCTGCAGTGTGTGTGTGTGTGTGTGTGTGTGTGTGTGTGTGTGTGTGCGTGAGGGTGACTCAGGTGCTGATGCAGGTGCAGCGTCTGATTAGCCAGTTTGAACAGGATTGCTGCCACCTGATTGGATGAAGTCGTACTTCTCTGGTTTAAACCTCAGCTGCTGCAGCCTGCTGTCTGGGGCCAGGATGGGGCCAGGTTCATCATTTTGTAAACAACTGCGTGAGCAAATAGTCCAACAGTTTAAGAACAATGTTTCTCAACACACAGCTTCAAGCAATGCAAGGATTTCATCATCTACAGTCCAGAATATAATCAGGAAATCTCTGCACGAAAGCAGCAAGGCCACAAAGTGACATTGAATGTCCGTGACCTTTGACCCCTCAGGTGGCGCTACATTAAAAACCCACGTAATTGTGTTAAGGATATTAGCACGTGGGCTCAGGAACACTTCAGAAAACCATTGTCAGTTAACACAGTTCATCAATACATCTACAAGTGACAGTTCAAACTCTACCATGCAAAGACAAAGCCATATATCAACAACAAACAGAAACGCCGCCGCCTTCTCCGGGCCCAAGCTCATTTGAAATGGACTGAGGCAAAGTAGAAAAGCCTGCTGTGGTCTGATGAGTCCACATTTAAACTCTTTTTGGAAATCATGGACGTGGTATCCTTGAAAGGACAATCCAGATTGTTCTTAGCGCAAAGCTCAAAAGCCAGCATCTGTTCTCAAGGCATCATGGGTAACTGTCACATCTGTGAAGGCAGCATTAATACTGAAAGGTACATCCAGGTTTTGGAGCAACACATGCTGCCATCCAAGCCACGCCTTTTTTAATTATTTCAGCAAGACAATGAAACCATGACACATTCTGTACCTGTTACAACAGTGTGGCTCTGTAGTAAAAGAGTGCAGCTTCTGGACTGGTCTGCCTGCAGTCCAGACCTGTTGCCCATTGAAAGTGTGGAGAGCATTATGAAGCTTAAAATGACAGGACAGGGACCTCTGACTGTTGAGCAACTGAAGTTGTCCATCAACAAGAATGTGAAAGAATTCCAGCTCCAAAGCTTCAACAATTAATGTCCTGTCCCATCTTTTTAGGAATGTGTTGCAGGCAACAAATTCCAAATTAGTGAATATTTTAAATAAAAAAAGGTTTATCAGTTTGAAAAATAAATAACTTTATGGTGTATTCAAGCGGATAAAGGTTCAACAGAATCTGCAAGTAATTGTATTCAGTTTTTATTCAAGTCTTTGCTATATCCCAACTTCATTAGGATTGGAGTTGTATAAACTTTGGGAAATGTATTGTTAGATAAAATAATGATCCAAAAACTTTGTGTTGCCTTCAATGAAATATATTTTGGACTTATTTTGGGGACATGTACAGTCATTTTCTCTTACATCTTACTTATAGAGGCTTTTTGTTCCTGCTTTTACATCATGATTCATAATGATATACAACCCTCATTATTTGGATACTTACTCTCCAGACAAGTGCAGATTAATCAGATTGAAAAAAGAGGAGATTACACAGATTTTCAAGGAAACAACCTCAAAAGTCTTATCACATTTGCAAGTTCCCAACAGTTTTTTACATCTGTGATCGCGCACAGAACAGGGCGTTCTGCTCCTGTCCCCGAGCGATCTCTGACATTTAGAAATATCCCCTCTCCTCCTCTCATTACTTATGTGATGATGGCACAGATGTTTTTGGTACAAACACACATCATATCATTTTTTACTAATACCCTCACCACATGCACACACAGACAGACACAATCTGTCGGTGTCTATTAAGCAGATTACAAGACTCTGCTGGGAGTTACAGATGTGTGTGTGTGTGTGTGTGTTGGCTCTGACCTCTTGATTGAATGAGACGATTAGATATTTTTCATTTGCTTTAAATCCAGACACATATTAGCTTGGTATTAGATATATGACTTCCTGTATGGATTGTCTTTTGGACACGTGTGTTAAATAAGCTGGATAATCTCCCACTGATCCAAAAAAGCTCGACAGACGCCAAATGATTTCCATGAAATTCACGCAGACAGACGTTTCTTCCTCGGGATCGGCTGTTAGCTTTTCAGACATGCAACACCATTAGGAGGATTCAGGAGTTTTTGTACTTCTGATGAGCTCACAGAGAAAAATCATCCTTATCTGCTTCTTCCTGAGCTCCATTCTCTAACTCCTGTTAGATTGCTTTGGGCTGTGGAGGGAAGATAATTTCGGACCTCGATATTTTCCAGAACTTGCCTCATACGACCTCCTGACTCGACACGCTGTCGGGTTCAAGTAGGAAGGGAAACCTCTGCCTCTGTAATGCTAGACTTACACCCAAGAAGTGTCTGATCCATCTCCTCTTTCTTGTGGTTTGGCTCTGTACTCTCGTCTGTCAACACCCTGCACTGTCAGGACACAACAGAGACGAGTGGAGTCATGAGACCAAGGATTCCCCCACTTCCTGCTGAAGAGTCTTTATCAGCCTCTTAAAACCTCTGACCGAGGGGTGTCCAAACTTTTTTCAAAAAGAGCCAAACTGATACTGTGAAAATGACTAAGGGCCTGCGGCTCTTCCTGAAAAGTTTATTGACAGTGAAAGCAACACATGAATGTTCTATTTGAGAACTATTTCTTTTTGGAGATTTGTTACAAAAAAAAAAAACAGTTTCTTAGCTTAGTCACAAATGCTTGTGCCCTTGTTAAAAACTATGAACTCATTTTTTTTCCTGTCTTCATCATAAATGTGTGTGTTTTTTTATATGTAAATTCTATCCGTCATTGCTTTAGAAAAAAATTATCTATGACCCTGTCGTACCAACTAGGCGTCTTTTCGGTAAAGTCTCTGGATCACTTCAGACCAATGGAATGAAAAACTTAAATGCCCAAATCCTAACAGGCAGAAGTTTTCCAACTGGAGAAGAAAAGAGAGGTTGCTTTCAGGCTCATGGCTAACTTCAGCATAACTACGGCAAGCTGCAGGTTCCACACACCAAGGCATTGCTACCATAGATATATATGGTATCTATGTCTATCTTTGTGAATTTCCTTCGGGATCAATAAAGTATCTATCAATCTATCCATCTATCTATCTATCTATCTATCTATCTATCTATAAGGAAGGCTAGATGCCTTGTGCGCGCTGTAATCCAAAACGTCGTCACATGGAAGCCATCTTGGAACAGGGCTGCTCGATCACTCATTACATTACAGTCAATGGAGCATGGACTTTGAAATAACTGTAGATTGCTCAATTTTCAAATGATTTTCAAACGGCTTGGTTTGTTAGACACGTCAGAAATTTAGCTAATTAATCTGCAAACTCAAGAATATTTTCAAAAAAAAATTGCCATTGAAAAGTTCAACTTAAATCATAGCCACGTGAATGAGGTTTGTAATAAAAAAAATGTTAGTAAATACTTCAAGAATTCAGCGAGTTAGTGAGTAAATCATCATCCTTTCCATTAACTACAGTCCAGAGCACCAGAGCAGTCGCCTGTTCCAAGATGGCCACCACTTCAGTGCACTAGGTGGCCTACTTAAGTCAACAACGTAAAACAAACTAATACATTGTGTCATTTGGCGCATGTTTTTTTTTTACTTATTTTTATTTATAATCTGAGATATCCAAACCCAGTGACTAATTTCATATTCATGTATTTATAAAGTCTATAAAATGTTCCTGATAAAGAAAACCTGTAAAGCCTACTTTAGGAATCAATAAAGGAATGGATAAAGAATTAGATCGATAAGGGCATTGATATCAGTATAATCTTATCAGTACCCATCCCAAGTTATAAGTAATGGTTCTGCATAGAAATAAACCTTAAAACACCAACATGCAAACACATAAATGTCTTAAATCAGAATGAGTTTCTTTATCAGATTTTCCGAGCTCACTCCCTCACACTCTTGCTCCCTCGTCTTCCCTCCACTTGTCCAGTTCAGTGCCTCCTGCCAGTATCTGTGACCTAATCTGCCTTGTAAATAGGCCAGTGTAACCTCAGCCCTGGGGCAGCTTGGCCTTTGTGGACAGAAAGTCATGTGAAGCAGGCCAAGCAGTAACTCTGCAGCACTGTTCTGTCTGTCAGTGAGAAACTAGGGCTGAACAGAGACGTGTGTTCACCAAACAACAACACCAACAACAACAACACACACAACAGGAAGAGCAGACAGTGACACACTGAGCTCATCCTCTCATTTTAACAACCTTCTGCAGAAATAAAGAGGTTTATCTTCACCTGGAAGTGCTGGCATTATATTAAGCTCACCTGATGGGGTTCAGACATAATCTATAGGTGTGTGTGTGTGCTGTAATCTCTGTATGTTTCTCGTGACTGGACGGTGCAGCACTTTCTGTGTCCGAATCCAATCCATCTTTTATCGGTGCCCTAGTTTCTCCTGCCCAGGACATCCCTAACACACGCTCTATTGTTTTATATTCACACCCTTTCTCACCATTTCCCCCATGTGTGAGTGTGTGTGTGTGTGTGTGTGTGTGTGTGTGTGTTGCCTCTCTGCCAGCATGCATTAATCTCCATTACTGAATCACGTGTATGAAGAGTTTGGAGGGGAGGACGACCAGGAGAGAGCTCTGCATTCCTCCCTGCATGCTTTTCATGCAGATCACACACTGCAGGTGTCTCCCAACCTTTTACCCTTGTCCAGCCTCAGCTGCTCTGCTCTGGCTGAGCTGGAACACCACACATCCTCATAATGGCCCTTTACTAGCAAATTGTACAGCACACGTCATTGAGCTGATGGTTCTGTGTTCTGCTGGATGATAAACCTTTGTAAAGTTCTTGTGTAAAACACTCTGTTAGCTTTTTAACTGCTTCTGCAGATAATGTGTCGCTCTTAAGGATTTCTCTGTAATTTTCAGGTTCGCAATGACAATTTGATGCTCCTGTATCATTACATTTCAGCCATTTACAATTTGTCTTTATGTAAGGTTTTGAATTAAGTCATAAAAACATCACAAATTCAGCCTCTGTGGAGGATCTGCAGCCTCCTACCTCATTATTTATGCCGTAACCTGAGTGGGCGGAGTCATGAGAATGTGGTGGCAGAGACATTGTAGAGTCTGGGTGGAGATTAAGTCCTTGGTTTACACATAGAGACGCATGGTAATACATAACACGCACAAACCCTCCAAATCAACGCCTTCTTGGCCCCCTACCATGACTTACGTTATGGTGCAGTCTGCTGAGGGTTGAGGCGACATGCCCATGCGTTGCTGCGTGCCCCCCCCTCGATGTCCACACTATGACACACCCCCTCCCTGTAACCTTTTCCCAACCACTTGTGAGTCTTTGAGTTTCATTGTCATAATGGTTTTTATGTTGCTTACGTGCTGAGGTGTTTTTTTCTTAATCCCAAAGTGCCCCACTATGTTGTTAAACTTATATTGTTGATTTGATCAAATTCTTCTTCATGCTTCTATTCAGACAGTGGTTCTCAAACTGAGGGGTGTGACTCCTAGGGGGGGGCGCAGGGCCGAAAGACTTAGAGACACGAGCACTGGAGGAGACAAATGTGTTTTGATATACAATTACAATCTAAAGCACAGTTGCAACATTTCAGCCATGAAAGTTACAACTTCCTTTGTTTGGGAGTAAGTTGATGTTTCCTGGCAAGAAAAAAGTTCATGCACAGAGGTAGTTTTTTTTTTTTTTTTTTTTTTTTTTTTTTTAATCTTGAAAACAGTATGTTATCCAGCAGTAATTTTGGATATTTTTTGCTATTTTTTGAAAATGTCACATAGTGAAGCTGAAGTTGTGAATAAATTATTTGAGACAATATTTCAAATGAATTAGGCCTTTGCATGTTTGCAAGCGAAGCTCACATTTGAGTGTTTTAGAGAATGCTGCTGGCATTGGAGAGTAGGAGAGGGCCTGAAAATAATTTTGCCTGCACAAGGGGGCGCTGCAAAAAAGTTTGGAAACCACTAAGCTAAGATAAGGAGACTCTGCTGTTATGGAGCACTGTGTATAATGCAATGATGAAAATCCATATTAGAATATAAGTTTGTGAAATGCATGGGGCTCTACAGAAAGAGGAATCCGTCTGACTCTCTGGAGGAAGCTTCACTTATCATCCACAAGCTGAAAGTGTCACAAACACAAGCTGCACCAGTCCAACGCTGCCAAAAACATACCATGTAATCGTTGTCAGGTTAGTATGTTTGAATTATGTAGTATATCATTGATGTAACATTCTGCCTCTGTATGTGGTTTACCAGCTGCAAACAGGAAAGAAATCATCCAGAAGGTCACTAAAATGGCTGAGAAGGTCATTGGGTGTCCTCCGCCTACATTGGAGGACCTTCACGCCTCTTACTGCATCACAGGAGCCAAAACCATCCTGAAGGACTTCTACCAATGGGGGCACTTCCTGTTTGAGCTACTGCCATTGGATAGATAGTACAGAGCCATCAAAACCAGGACAAAGAGACTGAAAAACAGCTCTTTTCTAACTGCTGTAAGAGCCTTGAATAACACTTGTCTGTATACTTGCAATTTACTGATGCAACTGACACTACCTCTGTGCATTATTCATCCTGCAATAACCACTGTATATACTACTAAACTACACATGATGTACATATGCCTTTTTAATTTCATTTCATCTTGCCTTTATGTTTTTATAATCACAAAGTTTTTGTATGTATTTTTCATTTCATTTTATTTTTTTTTGCACTTCATGGCCTGCACCTTATCTTTTCATTGCACCTGTAGTGGCAATAAAGCAAATCTGAATCAGCCTGAATCTATGTAGTATATTGGAGGCTGAATAGAAACCACTAACACACAAAGGTTCCTTTCCAAGCATTTGCCCTTCAGTACATAATTCAGTATCAGATTATAACATGCTGACTTAATATCATAAAATAAGAATAAACTCTTCACATTACAAAGAAAAATTCATTGCTACAAAGTGATACTGACCTATTTTTTTCTAGTGTAGCATCAATATAGGTCCATAACATTATGATATAATAGAAAAAAAAATGAAAAGAAATACTTAATAATAATAATAATAATAATAATAATAATAATAATAATAATAATAATAATAATAATAATATTGTGTAATAAAATTGTGACTTTAAAAAAATACAGATTCAACAGAAGAAATTTCACTTGTGGCTCAAGACATATTTACATTTTTTTTTATTTTTACGCAAATTTTGTCACTCCCATTATGTTATTCTTCCCTCCGACACCATCCCTTAAAACAACATGTACTTGTTAATTACATAGATGATGACGTCATTAAATGACTTCTCATAACTTTTGATTAAGAAAACTAAGAGTCATCTGTTATTGTTTGTAATGTGGCTCAAGCCCAAATTCATTAATTCATCATAGTCAAAAATCACAAGTCATCAAAACAAATAAAGGAAAAAAAAGCAGAAAAAAAACCTCATCCCACATGATGTGTGGGAATAGAAAAATGTGCAAATTTGACTAAAACTCGTTTTGGAACAAGGCTATGAACATGTTTATTTTAGCTGATCATCTTTTTAAATTAGCCTGAGTGTGGCTTTTGTTGTGTCTGCAGACAGCTTCAAGATGAGGAAACTGCAGCTTCAGCATTTCTGCTTCATATTTCAAGACTACAGGATGGTGCGTGGCACGACTGAACAAATCAGTCCCAACATTTTAACTTTGGTCTCCTGCTGCAGGGACATAGCATCAACACGTGTTGTGTTTTGATTTCTACCTCCAAGGACACTGAAGGTGAGCAAAGGTACATATCCCTCATATATCCTCCAACTCCTTCAAGTTAGATTCTGTCTGAAAACTTCTGATTAATCCTTTGAAACGACAGCCGGCTGAGAATTGTGAGTACGGGGGAAGGAGAGTAATAAAAGTGGTAAATAATTGAAGAAGTAATCTATCAGAAATGAAAAGATGGTGGGAAAGAGAAAGTGGTCACAGCATAATAATATGTATAGAAATAGTTTGAGGTTATAAAGACTGTCTCCCTGCTTTAACTCAAGCTGCATTCACTCTATATGAAAACATCCAGGTTCATTTTTATGCCCCTGGAGTTGATCTGAACAATAAATGACAAAGCTCTTTTTTTCTTCTTTCCTAAAGTATTTATTATTATTGTTTTATTTTGTTAATTCTTCCCTCCTCCTGTGTCTGGAGCTTCACTTCCTGTGTGATTGTGGCGTGATTGTTCTCACCTGTGACTGCTCAGCTTCACCTCCTGCTCTGTGTTGACTCTGTTCTTCTCTCAGTGACAAACTTTCAGACTATCTCTAAAGTTCTGACTTGCTTTTTGTCAAACTTTTACCTGTTTTTGAGCTTTTGATTTTCTGCCTGCCCTGTGGATTTATTTGGATTACTTGGATTACTTTCCTGGTTTTGATTCTTGTCTTTCCTCATGGACAGTAAGTCTCTTGATAAATCTGTTTTGTGATGCTGCTTAGATCAGGGATTGTTAGAGTCATGTGATCCAGAATTGATAGCATGTCAAGATATTAATGTGCAAAATCTGCAATTCAAACTTTTAGTTTTAAACTGAATCTTTGGGGACTGTATCCTGACAGCTCCTTGAAGTTCTTCCACCTGATAAAGGTTTAGTCTTGTGTAAATCCCCTTCACACATTAGCCAAACTTTAACACAGCAGTTAACTTTATTATTGTGTTCAGGAGTAACAATGACCTGTTTTCCAAAATCCTGCAGAGAGAATAACCATATTATGTTTGTCTGATTGTCTAAGTGGTCACATGTGGCCTGATAAGACAGTTGAGATTTTTAGAGGTTTATTTACATGACAGAGGCAGTGTTCAGGTATTCAGAACCAAGAAAAATAGAAGCTAAACAAATGAAGCAGAGCACAGAATATTCAGCACAGCGCTTTTGCCAAATGCTGAAAGAAAAAAAATGATTAAAGCAGTGTTTCCCAACCTGTGGGCCATGGCCTCCTGGTTGGCCGTGAAGTTATTGCATGTGGTCTGCTAAATCATTTTCAAAATACTGTGATTTTTGTGTCAAGGAATGTTGTAACATAAAGTTAAAAACGTACAGAATAATGTTTTATAATAATGCGCAGACTCTGGCTGCACGATGGCGGCTAGAGAAACAGGGTTTTTTGGCTTCAAAATCGTAGAACGTTGACAGGCGGAGCCACGCTGTCCATTCTGTATACAGTCAATGGTACAAGAGAGCACAGTATACCGAAATGAATTCCTTGTAAGTTCAAGCAAACCTGGCGATTAAAGTTGATTCTGACAAACAGCTGGTGACATGAACCAGAAACCATCCACTGGTCAGATGATCTTGTTTCCAGAGTGGTTTATGGCAGCTAAGACGTCTGAGTCCTTTGTGAGATGCTAATATAAGGTTTTAGATGTATTATTTGTTCCCTGATGCCATTAAAAACAACATATAAGAATTTAAGCACTGAACTTTAATATCTTGTTGTAAAAAGTTCAATGCTTTAGTGCTTTTACTGGTCACTTTAGTTGGTTGATATTAGAAAAGCAGATGAGAACTTTTCACACTCTGGTTGTATCAGTCTTTGAACACTGCAGTATGAATAATCAAACCCATCATGAAGGACTTCAGTGATTGTTTGGGCCTGTTCCTGTCCCTTCCTTCCAGAGAGGACAAAGGCAGCACCTGGTAAAAATGATGGACAGCGTTTGGACAGAAAGCTCAGCCAGGAAGCCACAACTCAAGCTCCCATCAAAGGTCAGATCTGCTTTAAATTCTTCGAAACACTCCGGGCCTCTGCCAATGTTGTGACACCTGTGAGCAGCAGCTCTGATTTAACACTCTGAAATATCAGCAGGTCACATTTTCACCTCACTGTACGTGTGAAACTACCACTCATCGCCTTCACTCGCTCAGCTTTGAAGGAGTTTCCAAATGAGGCCCCGGCATGTTTGGCCCTAACTTGAAGCGGAGAAGCCAAGATGATTTTTCTGCGCTCATTGATTTTTGACACCATAGTCGATACTGTTGACTTTGTGGCTGGGCCAGAAAAAAAAGGAAAAAAGCGTTGAGCCTTGAGTTTTCTCATCTTCAGAGTCAGGAGAGGAGAAAAAAGAGAGTTTGGCTAAGTACGCCCCCCTCACGCTGAGTGTTTCCCCTGCTGCTCTTGACATAAGCACTTTTTCTGTTGGGCTTGTCATTAGTTTGCTGTATCTGCTGCATCTGTTTGTGTGTGTGAGTGTGTGTGTGTGTGTGATCCAAATCACTGTCTGCATAATGCATCTTTGTCCCATCTTTGTTCCTTGGTTTTATTCACCCAACCTCTCTCTCCTTTGTCATCTCTGCCTCTCTCTCTGTACTTGGGTGTGTGTTCTGCGAGCGCGCGCGTGTGTGTGAATGTGTGTGTGTTTGGAAAAAGCGTGATGACGTCAATGTTGATTGTGATGCTGGCAGTCATGTCTGTCATTGGACACAATTACTTTTATTGATCAACATCTCCACCTCCTCTCCTTCGCTCTCCTCCTTTCAACTTTGCAGACGCTGCTGTTGGCATCAGATGCAGAGAGTGTGTGTAAATGTGTGTGTAACACACACACACACAGATATGCTCTCTGTTTTCCATCTACTCCTGTTTTGTAGTAGACAATTTTTCGACAGACAGAGGAGGACATGTCAAAACTTGCACAATTAAAGGTCAACTCTACTTTTGTAACTATCAACCACAAAGAACAACAACTTGGAGGTAGTCAATTTCGCAGACTACGTCATTTCTAGGTCACACTGACGTTTCCCCTTTCACTTGCTCCCACATTACCAACAAATCTGCCGCTAACAGATGGCACATACTAATTTGCCATATTCATAAACAGACGTGAAGGTTTTCTCAGTCTCACAGGAGACGATTTGTTCTGTAGAGAAACGAGAAAAAGAGTTTAGACCTCAGTGTTTAAGCAGCTGAATTGTATAGACTCAAATAAAGTTGATAGAGGTACATTAAGGAGAACTGATTTTAAAATAGTCCTAATCTAGATGTGAAGATCTTTGGCGTCTGTATTTGAGTCTTTGAGAAAATGTAGCGTTTATATTCAACATTTGCTGAAAGTCTCTCTGTTTTTATTAGGGCTGGGACTTGATTAATAACATCAATCTAATTAATCAGCGGCTTTGTAATTAATTAGAATAATTATATTGAATTTTAATGGCAAATCAATATTTGACCCAAGAACAGAAGTGGATTATAGGATTATAGGTTGTATGTCCATCATTCAGGGCTTGCTTAAAGCAGTAAGAAATGTAGATTTTTAAAAAAAACTGTATTTGGCTTAAGGGCAATTTATGTTCTGCAAATTTTCAAAGAACAAATGAGAATCAAAGCTTTGTTGATGAAACTGTGTCATCTTCTCCACTCTGAAGTTATTGGTGGTACCTTCAGGTTTCCTTGGAAAGCTGATAATTTAACAATAATGTCAGTTTTTGATTTGGATATATGGTTTTTCAATGGCAGGTTTTTTTTTAAAATTAAGTGTTTTTGCTCCAGTCACTGGGCTTCAAATCCCAGTCTGTTTCTTTAGTTATTTTTCTTTCTGTAGGTTTTTGTTCATGGCTGGTACAAGCTCATTTAGATCAGATCCCACTCTTCACAAAGGTTGAAGAAAATTTGTGTTAATCTTTCCTATTTTGACCGACTATGTGAGTAGACTGTGAGCCACACTGTTGTAACAGGTGCAGAATGTGTCTTGGTTTCATCAGATTGTTGAAATAATCAGGGACGTCCCTAAAAAAGACGTTTCGATGGCAGCATATGTTGCTCCAAAACCTGTTTGTATCTTTCAGCATTGATGGTGCCTACACAGATGCTGCTTTTGAACTTTGTGCTGAGAACAATCTAGGTTGTTCTTTTCCTCTTTGACCTGGAGGAAACAACATCTGTGATTTACAAAAACAGTTTGAAATGAAGAAGGGGGGGTCACTATGTCTAACATATATTTTCTGTTTGTTTATTTGTTTTTGGTAAGGTCAACAAAAGGCAAACAACTTTTTGGACTGTGTTCCACACGCTGTTGGTGACTGTTGTAGTGAGTGATAGTTTCTATTATTAACGCTTTAATTTGTGACTTGAAACTCAGCTCTTTCAGTTTTTCAAGAATGAAGCACAAAGTACTTAAATGTTGTCAATTCTGTGTTGATTTAGTGAAGGAGACCCATTATTTAGATTAGTTTAGTTTAGTTTAGTTTATTGGTGTAAATATACAGAGACGATGCACATTAAGGAAATGTGCCAGTTTTGCCAAGTTGGTTAATTTTCAACTTTCGTCTCTGGGGCAGGTGACATGAGCACTCCATGACTAAAATACATTAAAGTAACTAGTGCAAAACCTTAAGTATAAACATCATTACCGTGAAATACATTTAAATGCACTAGAAAGCAAATACACTACTCCCTCCACATCTTCAAATCAAAACTCAAAACCCATCTGCTAAGAACTACCTACTGCTCTTAACTGCTTCACGTGGTCCCCACCTTATTGCTTGTATGTTGTTGTTTTTAATTCTACTTGTCCTTTATTGTTCTGTCTTTATCTTCTGTTCAGTGACCTTGGGTGTCCTGAAGGGTGCTTTTAAACAAAATCTATTTTTATTATTATTAGCCAGCACAGACACAGCCACCGACATCACTATGAAGCATCTATTTACGAGACGGGGTTTCACCATAGTCAGAAGATAAGAGAACACAGAGGGCATTGTGAGAGCTTAACTCACTTTTTTGGCCCTTTTCCACTGACCCGTCTTAGCCCTGCTCTACTTGCCTCTATTCGTTTTGTATTGCAGGCGCGGTACAAAGCATCAGACTCCAGTTTTTAGAACCTGCTCTGCTCTGGTACTACAAGGTGACGTGGACGGTCTGCCGGTCACTCATTGGTCAGAGAATGTCGTCTCTGAAGCTTCACTTTCTGACTCTGTACATCACTTACAAGAAGAAAACAAATAAGTCAGCGACGGGTTTTTAATGACATTTAAACCTGACGGCACAGAACCAGACTGAATGAAGACAAAATACAGCCCTAAAATGCACCTTCATGATTCCTAAATAAGTTTAAAGTCCTTTTAAACGAAAAAGAAGTTAACAGCAAAGATAGTTCGGTTAAAGAGTCTTTTCCATTAAACCAAAGCTCGTCTGTGCAGGAGCATCTGTCTGCCACGAGAGTCTTTAAGCACCAATCAGTCCATTAATCCACAGGGATCCAAAAAGGAACAGTTCAAAGAAGAATGATTGATCAACAAAAGATCTCTGCTATACCAGGCCCAAAAATCAAAAATTAAAGCGATCTCACTGGATCCAGGGAAGAGTTAATGTCAGGAAGCAGCTCCTTCGTTTTCCTCTGCGTGCAGCTGCACATGGCTGTTGTTTACCTCCGTTGTCATGATGCCAGACATTGTGCCGCTGTATTACTTTAATGAAATCTTTTGAAAGCTTTGTCTTTTCCTTTAAAGACCACGGTGCCACATATGTTAGTACACAATTATGTTTATGTCGTGTTATAGATGACATGCACGCACTTCTGAGCAGCTGTGTTCTCAGATCCACGCCCGCCGTGTGCTCAAGCATGGCACAGTTGGTCACTGTGACTGTGCCCTTGTGTCATTGAATATGAAAGTGGTTCGAGAGGTCTCTGCCCCTTCATGAGCATTTTATGAATGTCAAAGTCTTTTGGAGGGAGAGTCCACCTCCCTTTCAGTTACACATGAAAAGCCATGGCAGGTAGAGCAGCAGCAAAGACTCCTAGAACAGAAAATTCACGATCCATGTGAAATTTGACCTAATATACAATGAAGAGAGATGGAGAGATGGAGGTGGGATTCTAATGTTTTTTTTTTTTATTGGAAAACCTCAAAAGTTCTTCAGAAGTTTAAGCATACTGTGGATTCAGTACTTTTTCCAGTCCTGATGGTTAAAGTGTGGTCTCACCTGAATGGCAGACCACCTGCACCCACCCTTCGCCCCCTCCCACTCTCTCCCCCTCATTCCCCTCCATCCCTCATTAGCCCTCTGTCAGTGCTGAATTATCCCGCCATTTTATTTCTCCCCAGAGACGGCCGGTGCTGACGCAGCGCTCTGGAGTTGTCTTGTGCCGTCTGCCTTTTCCCACCCCCCCTTTCTCCCCCCTCCTGCTCCTGCTGCCCAGGAGGAGAGAGAAGGAGGGAGGAAGGAGCAGCAGCAGCAGCAGGAGAGCGAGGCGAGCTCCCGTCCCAGAGGGATCTCCAGAGAAGAGCAAAGGCAGGCCGACAGAGGCGCGTGAGACGGGGAGCGGGATGGGACACATTAAAGTGCCAGTGAGAACAGATTAGACAGAAGGGACAGATGGATAAAGGAGCAGCAGAAGAAAGAGTGACATATTAAGGATCCACCAGAGATTTTTGGCCTAAGCTCCAGCACACATTTGGGATCCAAAATAACTCATTCTGCCTTCCTTCACTAATCTCTCACTCTTTCTCCTTTTTCTCATCCCTCTCTCTCTCTTTTTCTCGCGTACTCCCAACATACAGTTCAAAGACCCCCCTCTGCTCCTCCCTTCCTGTTCCCACATTAATTAAATCCGTGTGTAATTACTATCGTCGAGGAGGGAATCTGAGGCGAGTAAGAAAAATTGGTCACGGTCTCGGTATCTTTGAAGTGAAATTACTTGTGCAAAGTTTACTGCCTGAGTACGAAGATGTTGGACAGTTATACAATGAGGTGGGGGCTCTTTATCCAAAGTCCCAAACTGAGCTTCACCTGCTGTCAGGACATGGAGGAGCTGATATCAAGAGTGAAAACAGTGAAGGGGAGAATCTTTGAGGAGATTGATTTGGATGTGTTTTTGTAAGAGAGTATCAGGGGGGGCTTATCGTTCTTTCATGTCATGAGAGCAAATGTTTCCCTTTAGCACTTCATATCGTTTATTTATGAAAACTGCTCGTAATAATTCATTATCTGCTAAAGGGCCTGAGTGTATGAAGCTGTGACTGAGATACTGTACATGACTTCACATAAAGAGTCAGCTTTTTACTTTGCTTACGTTGATTTGGAGTGAAAATGTTACATGTTCTGCCCACATCAGTCTTAAGCATCTGTTTATATATAACCACAACAGTTCAGCAGATTGGATGTAAGGTAATTTATACAATTCAAAGTGACAGACCAACCATGAATTATACAAGACTTTGGTTTTGTTTCCCTTTTACCTCTTTTTCACCAGTTCTTGTTTGGTGCAAGTGCTAGTGCTTGGTTGGTTCTAGACTGCAAAAGATCTGAAATCTAGGCAAGTGTTTGTCTCATTTTTAGTAAAAAGTGATCTTTTTGGACTTAATATGAGCCATCTTTACCAGACCAGTCTAGAAAAATGTCTTGTTTCAAGTTATTTAAGACACAAATAATCTTATTTACATGAAGGGATTCATTTCTGCCTCATGTTTACAACTCTCCTCTATTTGTATTACGGACCACAGAGTTCCTCCCCGATGCCTTCACACAAACACACATTTTCATCAAAAAGAAGTCTCTTAAGACTTTATGAGCCACATTTACCAAACCACTCAAGACAATGGCATTTCAAGATATCAGAAGTCAAAAATGGTTTCTGAATTGCTTGTCACGAGGGAAAAAAACAGCAAATGCAATGGAAAAAAAGTCTAATTAAAAAAAACTTTGCAGGAAAATTTACCTTACTCCATTAGCCCCTTTTTCCTTGTCACAAGTAACTCAAACATTGTTTTTTCTTAGTCTCCAGAGACATCTTTTTTTTTACTAAAAATGAGTGTTTGTATGAAGGCATTGGGGCGGAACTCTGTGGTCTGCAATTCCAAAAGCAGAGAAGAATTGTGGACGAGGGGCAGAAATGATCTCACCATTTAATTGAGATAAATAACATAAAACTATTTAGTCTATTAAATAAAAGGACAAAGTATAGACCTGATCTATCTATGCATTGCTGCTTCAATTTTGCCAACGTTTTAAATTTTGAATGAGGAAAATCCAACCAAACAACAGAAGACCTGCTTTGCAGCTTTTCTTTTTTAAGATGGCTGTTTTTCACAGCTGATCGTTGGTCCCTGAACCTTATCTCGTCACCTGACATTGTCGTAGCTTTGCTCTGGCCCAGCAAAGAGTTGGTGATTGCTATTTCTTGCTTGCTTTTTCGGAAACAGTGCATGACTGCTTGATGTCATTTCCAGGGGCAGCAAGCACACAGTCTTCAGTCTTGTCTGTTTATTCTTAGAGCAGCACTCTGATTTTGAACAGATCAGAGGATAAGTTGAGGGCTGTATTAGCAATTTATCCGTCAGTATTGAAGTTTGGTTGGGGACTTAATTTATGCAGCTCTTTATTTGAACATAACTTTTCACCATCTCTTCTTGCTAAAGGTTAGCAGCTGCAGGCTGTAGCTCATCTGTGATCTCCCTCTCCTCTGCATCTGCCCCCCCGTCTCTCTGCTGGGTTGAAGTCTGCGTAATTTAAGCCTGTTTTTAATGTAATGAGGTCATTTCCTCACACGTACAACCTTCGGCACCTGTGTGACACTGAAAGCATTCCTGTTATGGAAAACAAACAGACATAAAACAGAGTCATGATTCATTTAGGTTTTAAGTGCTTAACTCTAATAACACCCGTGAGATACTACCACCTCTTTACGCTACTGTGTGTGTACCTGTGTGTCTGTGCACACATTAACTGGAAATACACACCTGATCAAAATTATCATGGTCTGCTTTTTGCTTCAATGGAACAATGGAGCTGACAGTTGTGCAGGGGTGTCAAACTGTCACTGACTATGTGGAGATGTTGCAGGCGGCGTCCTTGATGACTGAGGGCCCTGCTCTGTGTGTTCATAACTGGGTTTTTCAAGCTGCAGTTCACAATGGCGGCCTAACAAAGGACTTCTTCTTCTTCTTCCAGAGGAATAATCTCACTCTTTTGGCGCATCATGCATGTTCCCCTGATCTAAATCACAGTGAGAACATTATGGGATGGATGGAGAGGGAAGTTTACAAAAATGGACGTCAGTTCCAGACTGTAAATGCCAAACATGAAGCATCGTCACAACTTGGAGCAACGTTCCTAACCCCTATGACACTTTTTGAAATGAGCAACAAGAACAAGAGCTCCTCATTGCTGAGTCTTTTTTGAACTTTTACTTCTATTTTAAGGGGGTTTAAGGGGACTTTTGACTCAGCCATAGGTTAATTGGAAGGTAGGTGGTTCAATAGTGGCACCTGTAGTTGAAAGCTGAAGTTTCCTTGAGTGAGACATTGAACCCTGAATTGCTCTCAATATTATTAAGTGGTTTGTGGTCAGAGGATTCAGAAGTGTGTTATGTAAGTGAATTTACCAGCAGCTTTAATCATTCATTGAAATTCTTTTTTTTTTTAAATAAAATTAAAAACAGTTGAATTTTCCTTTTTAATTTTCTAAATTACAAAGGTGATCATCCTCTGTTAGTTTCATGTCCCTTTCTTTTAGGTAAATTTCCAAAGCAGCTTTACTGTTGTTCCTGCCTCGTGTTCTATCTGTATGCTGAGCTAACCTGACAGTTTGAGTCTCCCATTATGGCCTGAAGCTCTTTGAAGTTGACACGTTGTTTCATTAAAAACCCTGTTTTCATGTAGAGAAATATCAGAGGTGTCAGGAAAACCCTGTCATGTCGAAGCCAACTCAAGGTGTTACCATTTTTGTTTCAGTCAGTCACCGCGCCAAACTCACGAAGGCATCGCACATCCTCCGAGTGAACGAATAACCTTTGAGCTGTCAGTCAGCCTCTTTACCTGCAGCATAACCTGCTTCATCATCTCTTCCTCCGTCTCTGCTTCTGCACTCGTCCTGCCTCTGCGTCGTTCACCTCGTACATGGACGGAGGAACAGAGGAAGAATCCTGCTACAAGCTTTATTTATCGTTGCACTCAGTTTAACAAGAGTCTGTGAATCACATCTGTGTGCATGCATGTTGCATGCTGGGGGATTACTGTGAAATCTACTCTCCTCCATCCGCCACTTTCTCCTCGATTACTTTTCTTCAGCACACACCGGGTAGCTCAGTGACATGAATAGAAATGTGCCTCACACTAACAAACACACAGCTACACACACAACGAACAAAGCGTTGTTGTGCATCATTTGGATAAAAATGGAAATGCACAAGAACACACACACAGCTTCACACACAAATCAATTAGTGTACAGATAATGTGACAACTAAACTTGGACATTTTAACACACAAACAAAGCTAAAGTGCACACACTGAACATGATTGGAGTGGGACACATGGATAAGTTAAATGGATTTGTGATGTGGTGCATTCTCTATACTGACAGACAGGGGCGGATCTACTGGGGGGGCATAGGGTGGCAGCTGCCCCCCTAAAACAAAGCTTGCCACCCCTGTTATGAAGATTTATGTCAAAGAAAAGTTAAACCTCATTGGACTCATCTATGAATAACCAACAGCAGTGAATGCAAAATATAATGCAAAATAATAATAGAAATAGAAGAACGATGAAACGTGTTGCAGGGATCCATTTCAAAATGAGCAAATATTAGCTCAAAAACAATCACGTTAATTAATTTGAACTTTAAATATCTTGTCTTTGTAGTGTATTCAATTGAATATTAGTTGAAGAGGTTTTGCAAATCATTGTATTCTGTTTTTATTTACATTTTAAACAATGTCCCAACTTCATTGGACTTGAGTCTATAGTTAAGTGTTGTCCTCAGTTTTTTGATAGTTCAGCACTGTCTATTTGTCGTTTGTCTCTCCATCAGTTGAAGTGATGTTTACATGGCTGTGACCCTTGGTTGCCTTAATTATGGTAGCTGGCTGGCTCCTACTTTGCAATGATCTTGTGAATATTGATGAGCCATGTGCTGGTTACGTGGATAAGTAACTTTTTAGCTGAACAAGACGGAGTATTGTTACCTGGTGGTCACACCAAGAATGTTGGTCCAATAAAATATAGATGATAAATAATATCATTTTTGTTTATGTTTTTAATCTACTGTTGACAAACAGCGCAACAGTTTCTGTTGTAGTTTCTGGCCGCTTTCATTCAAGTGTATGCTGGTTATAGGGCTTTTTACACCGCAGTAATGGCGGCTTGTCCAGTTCAGGTGTTTCTCAGGATTTGTCTAGAGAGTCTGTGTGTGTGTGTGTCTGTGTGTGCGCAAGAAAGACGGACTGAGTGATGCAGGACTCATTTAGTGTGTGTGTGTTCCAACTCTTATTGACATTGAGCTAAAGTCAGGACAAAAGGAGGCTGAAGTGAACAGAACAAGAAGTCCAAGTGTGTGTGTGTGTGTGTGTGTGTGTGTGCGTGTGTGTGTGTGTGTGTGTGATTGTGCATCAGTGCACTTTTGCAAAATTGTTTACATTTATGCCTAAAAATGTCTCAGTACATGTGCATATATTTGCAGACACAAAACACACACACATTCTCACACACACACAGAGTAATGCACACACTTTTCTATTATGAGCTGCTCCTGCAGAGAGAGAGAGAGAGCATCCACTTTTCCTGAAAGAAATATGTTCCAGGAAATCATTTAAAAAGCCCGGTAATACATTTCTGCGCACAAGTTTTGGGGTGGTGTGTGTGGAGGGGTGGGAGCTGGGGTTGTGGCGGTGGCGGGGTGATTGGAGGGCAAATAGTTGAGGGATAGGAGGTGGATGGCTGCGGATTGGAGGGGGAAAGTAAAGGACTCCAGGGAGAGATAATGGAAACAGATGAAGGGAGCGGAGTAGAAGAGGAATGTGGAGGTCTGAAATGGGAGAAATACTCTGAATCCAATATTACTTTTTATGTTCCAGTGTGAACTTATCTTATTGAAAACAGCACAGTGGCAAGGAGTGTATAAAGGTGTGTGTGTAAACATACCTCCATGTGTGTTTCTTGTTTGTGGGCAATCCATCACAGAGGGGTCTGTTCTTTTTTTTTTTTTTTAACATAAAGCAATTCCCCGACACAAACATACACAGGTGTTACAGCCTACTTCCACAACAGCACAGCTATTATCAGTGTGTTCTGACACACACAAACACACACTCTTAAAGCTCAGGCATCCTAAGTGCAGAATGCTGTTCACACACACCCAGCGGTGCTTTTTGTTCTGGGAATGACACCTTGACATGAACATGTGACAGACACACACATTAGCATGGATGTATAGACTGTTTAAGTGTGCAGACTATACAAACTATCAGAGAAACTATCACATATTCTCCTCTCAGAAGAGTGAGTCAGTAAGAGGCTGTTTAAATTATTTGTATCAGAAGTCATGGCCTCTGGTGAAGTGATACCAAAGTGAATGCAAAAGATCCATACACTGCAGTTCCTCATGTGTCCACAAGAGGATGGCTGCAAAAGCAGAGGATCCCCACGAGGCTCTATGTTACACTGCAGGAATACACTGCCTGACCAAAAAAAAAGTATTCACCAAAAAAGGTCACACACTTACAACACACATTCACTATGGCATTGTTTTATAAGCTTTTTGCAATGTCACAATATTTACATCCCAAAGATTCTCAATGGGGTTAAGGTCTGAACTCTGTGGTGGCCAATCCATGTGTGAAAAATGTCTCATGCTCCCTGAACCACTCTTTCACTATTTGAGCCCCATGAATTCTGGCATTGTCATCTTGGAATATGACTGTGCCATTAGAGAAGAAAAAAATCCATTGATGGAATAACCTGGTCATTCAGTATATTCAGGTAATCAGCTGACCTCATTCTTTGGAAACATAATGTTGCTGAACCCAGACCTGAGCAACTGCAGCAACCCCAGATCATAGCACTGGCCCTACAGGCTCGTACAGTAGGCACTAGGCATGATGGGTGCATCACTTCACCTACCTCTCTTCTTACCCTGATGCGCCCATCACTCTGGAACAGGGTAAATCTGGACTCATCAGACCACATGACCTTCCATTGCTCCAGAGTCCAATCTTTATGCTCCCTAGCAAATTGAAGCCTTTTTTTCAGGTTAGTCTGACTGATTAGTGGTTTTCTTGGGGCTACACCGCTGTTAGATCTCAATCCCTTGAGTTCCCGTTGCTTTATGTGTGTGGAAATGCTCTTACTTTCATCGTTAAACAAACTCCTGAGCGTTTAAGTGATCGCTGATCATGATAATTTAGGATCAACCACATTTCTGCCTGGAAGATGATGGTCCCCACCATCCTTTCAGTTTTTAATCATGCATTTGACAGTTCTTATCCCAATTATAGTAGTTTCTGCATTAATCTCCTTAGATGTTTCCTCTGCTTGATGTCAATGATTTGACCCTTCTTAAACAGACTAACATCTTTTCCACGACCTTCCACGTCTTTCTTCATGGTTGTTTCAAAAATGAGAAGTTACTTATGACATCATCTGGGGTTAAATAACTTGTTTCTAGCTGACAGATAATCACTCATGCAGTAATTAACCAGTAAGAGGCTTGTACATATTTGCTTAGCTAGAGCCAGGTAGTGACTTTTTTATGGCCAGGCAGTGTCTGTAAGTTTAGGAAGTGTGTAACATAGTCCCTGTGATTTTAGTGCAGTTTTAGAGTACAGTGTACCAAGTCTTTGTTCTGTGAGAGCATGATTTGAGGTGAAAATTTCAAACAAACTCTTCATTCTCATGAGGAAGCAGGGGTTTGTGTGACCATGCTTATGTGACCAGTAAAATTTTACATAAACAAAAACTGTTTTGCTGTATTTATGTTTGGAAAACGGTTGTTTTTCATAATTGGTACGTATTATTTTATTGTTGATAACAACGTGTTATGTGTGTGAGAGTTACAGTACAGCACCTCAAAAAAAAAAAAAAAGGGATGTCCATAAACAAGATTACACCTTTATACACATTTTTGATTACACCAAGATTACACATTACAAGATTACGGTTAGTGAACCGTTAGGAAAGACTCTCCAACTTGATGTGAGAGCGTCAAACAATCCACACTCAGTCTACACTGAGATTGGAATTGCACACAGTTTGGAAAACCCTCCATGTGATCACACAAACTTAGTGGTAGTATCTGTATGGGGGTTTATCATCACAGCCACCGTTGACTGGAACCAATGGAGCAATTAGCAAATAACTGTATGCAGAAGGTGCTCATGGGAGTTGTAGTATTGTTTTCTCACTTTGCACCCACAAAGGTCAGTGGGTGTTACTGTGAAACCTGTGAGCTACTTTGACTAAAAGTGAGATAAATGAATTCTCTACATTTCTAGTGTTTGAAATATACAAATGGCCTAATGCTACACAGCTTAATGGATGAAGCTAAATGTGTATTAGGAGATGTCCAACAAAGTGTCATTTAGAAAAAGGGAGAAGGTGGTTTTCCCTCTTCTTACCTCCAAAGTAACCAGGATAAAGTGATGCAGAAGAAAGAAAAAGCTTTCAAAATAGTTTGCTGCAAAATTGTGCCTTTTCAGAGTGGTTGTTTCTGGTGTTTAACTTCCTCAGAGTGACTCACTTCTGCCCCACTTTCAGTATTTACTAAAAGATTTACAGAGATTCCTTTCTGCAGGAGGACCTCATTTTCTGCCTGAAGTCTACAGCAGGAAGCAGAACAGTAAATAGATCATATGGATGCATGTACAGAAGAGTTTGAACTGTTGTATTCTTTTAAAATTAACGTTACTTTTCCAAAGGCTGTGAAAAACCAAACCATCCCTGCACTTCTGCATAAATCCATATTCATTCATCAATTTAAGAGGAAATTTGGTTATTAACATTCTGTAGAAAATCCTTCTCCGTATCTCCTGCAGATCCATAAAGTGGATCGTGTGCGTGGATGATGTATGTACAGTAAGTGTCAGAGGCAGCGAGGTGACGTGAGGTGACTGTCAGACACTTCTATCTGCTCATCGAACATGTGCTTCTTTGTCGCAGCCACTTATTCCTTCTGTCCATCAACGTCTGCATATGACAGAGCCGGGCTACAGAGCGCTGCTTCATGGAGGAGGAGAGGAGGGGGCTGAAGAAGAGCTAGAGGGGAGGACAGAGTGAGGGAGGGTGGCAGACTGGAGGAGAACCAAGTGGCTGGATGAACACAGAAAGCGGTCCATGTCTTTCACACCGTAGGATGAGTCATCTCGCTCGGCACTGCGCTGTGAATGAAGCAGAGTGGGGAGGGACACCTGCAGAGAGCGGCTGTGGAGTGTGTGAGAGTGGAAAAAGGAGGGGGGTGAGAATCAAGCAGCACATGATGTCTACCTCAGATTCTGTCAATGAAAGTGGGAGGAGGGAGGAGAGCCAGTCACTGGAAAGAGGAGCGAATGAAACCAACACGATACTGAGCAGCACGAGAATCATAGGGGAGGGAAACTCTGGTTTTCTGAGAAATATCAGAACATCATTTCTTTTTCACACCAATATTTGCCTGAAGACTCTAGTGATGGAACTTCAATTTATTGTGAATAAGTCAAATTTACATTTTGTGGTTCCAGTGTGCTCCCTGAGCAGGCGCACTTATCTAAGACTCTGTGAAACATGGACTGTAGTTGGCTCTGGAGAGGAGTTTCAAAGC
This sequence comes from Thalassoma bifasciatum, assembly GCA_008086565.1. NCBI lineage: Eukaryota > Metazoa > Chordata > Actinopteri > Labriformes > Labridae > Thalassoma > Thalassoma bifasciatum. Next base: position 5,455 of record RPOG01001367.1, on the reverse strand, counting down.
CCAACAATGTCATCACCATTAGTGATGGGAAGTTCAGCTCTTTTCAGAGAGCTGCTTCTTTTAGGACTGCTCCAAAAGAAAGAGTCGTCTCTTTAGACCACTAATATAGTATCATATTTTGCCTTATATTTTAGCCAACAAATGTGGATGCGAATGATTTGTGTATTGATAAACTCTTGCAGTCATGTTTGCCTCATAGTTGCCTTATTTTATGGTATTGTTCTAATCTGAAAGCAGACACTCTAATTATAAAAAAACCCAAAACAAACAAAACAAAACAAAACAAAACAAAAAGATGCTGATCCAGATTCTGCTTTGTTTGCAAGTGTCCATCATATTTACATGTTTGCATTGACAAAGACTCTAAAATTAATGGACCTGTGACATCACCCGTCTGTTTCTGAAATGAAGTTTTGAAGCAAAACAACTTGTGCAGCCCTGTCGGAAATCAGTGGCAGCTGACGATCTTTCAGTGAGGGCAAGCTCTTTTTTTTCTGGCCTACATCATAAATGTGTTTGTTAATTTACATGTAAAGCCCAGTATTTATCCAGTGACCGTCCTGAAGTCATGTCCGTAGCCTGCACCTCAAATATTCACTCTCCTTTCCACCAGAGGAATCCAGAGTTCAAACATATCAAAAGTGTTGTTTCATCAAATTATTCCAAGTGGTGAAATTTCTCCTGTAAAGTCCGTTGTTTGTCTGTCTGTCATATCCGTGCTCATCAATAACAGCAGCTTTGCAGTCTTAGAGCATATAAACTAGAGCCTTTAATCTTTCAAATGAGGTGTCACTGATGAATTTTGACCTTATAATTTTCAGTTAAAAGCTCTGAAATATAGAGTGGTAAATAGGCCAGAATTGGGTGGAAACTAAGGGGTTGATGCAAACTGATGGATTGGTGCTCTGGCATCAAGCTAAAATAAAAGTCTTGTATCCTGAAACTTGTCAGATCTGATGCCATGATGAGGAACTGAACCCAATCCTTTGTAGTTTGTTCCTCTCACTTCCTGAGGTATCTACCTGTGGTGACTTTGAGTCCACCTTTGTCCAAATCTGCGTGAGTCATGGTTAGAAAAGAATAAATGACTATAAATCAGCTTTTTTCTTTAAGAAGTCTCCTTATTCTGATGTTTAGTTATACTTTTATTTTTGCCATGCAGAGGTTTTGTAGGAAGAATTACATTTCAGCTTTGCTTTGCTAAAGAAGAACTTAAAAGCAGATTCCTGCAGATACATGAGGCCATGATGACCGGTACATTCAGAGCTTCAATTGATTTGTAATCTGCTGGCGTACATCCCTCCCCAAAGGTGTTTAGCCTCTGGCTGTGCAGCAGCTTTAATTAGAGGTCAATGATTGGATCAATCAACCCATCAATCAATTATTTTAACCAATCACTTGTAAAGTCATTTGTCACAGATCACCAGCTCTCAAACAGCACCAGAGGGGATTCTGCCAACCAACGTGAGTGAGAGGGAGAGAGTCAGAGGAGAGGTGAAGGACCGCTGCGACCGGCGCCACAGAGCGTGTGAATACATCAAAGCACAGTTGTCAATATCAAAATGCCGAAGGCAGCAAGTGTTGGAGATAGAGGAAAAGACAAAACCACAAACAATAGGAAGTAGATCAATAAAGGCAGATAGAATCTATCGCTGAGCCAGTGGGTCTGACAAAGACCGGATTGAGATCTATGGATTGGACTCTTTGAAGTTAGACCCACAGGACAAGAAAACTAAAGTTCACTGTTTTTGGTACAATCTGCCAACTCAGTGTTTTCTCTTATCTCCTCTTTTGTTGCTGTGTGGAATTAAACATGCTAACTCAGACATCTACAGGTTGAAAGTAATGTCCAGACCAGGACTAAAGGAAGTCAGACCAACTCATACCAGACTCAACACAACCTAAACACTGAGCACATGGAAGTCTGGTCTTGGACCAAGGTTCGTGTTGGTGTTAAGTCCACAATGTCTGGTAATATGTAAGAACAGATAATATAGAATAAAACTCTGATTGGTCAGAACCACTGACTACAGTTATTGACTTTCACTGATATGAGCAACGCCAGAGGCAAACTGATCACACAACACGTGAAAGCAATCTGCGGAAAACAGTTATGACACATTTAGCTTCTGCATGTTGACACCACAGACTGGCTGAGGTAAAACCTGTAGGTTTATATTGGTAATACTATGGCTAAGATGTTACTTTTGGTTAACATCTAATTTGTGTTGTGTTTTTGACACTCTTTAGGGGTTTGATAACACATAAAACCCTCCAAACCAGACATTACCTCACTTAAAACCAACTGATAACCTGCTATGAGTCAGACGACTGCCTTCTATCTATATCCAGAGCAAGATTTTAAAGAAGCACATTTATTTGCTGTTTTTGATCAAAAAAAAAAAAAATTCTCTTATTCAGTAGATCTGCGACAATTTTGTTTTTCTTTTTTTCTGGAGGGGTGTTTATCTGCTAAGTGAGCATCTGCTAGTTGGCATGAATCTAGTTCTCTGTGAAACTATGTTTTCTAAGCTTGTTTGCTCTCTGTGAACATTTCAGATGTAGAAACTCCATTTCTTTTTAAAACTTTGCTATTTTAAACTATCCCAGAGAGAATGCGCCCATAAATAAACAGTATAACTGTAGCATAGTTCTTGAATAACTTGGCCTACCTTTGAACTACTTTGGACAATCACTGTCTCTCTTTATCTTTGATCTCTCTGGTGCTGTAGTTGTGAGTGACAGGTGCTCTTCACAGAAAACAATTAAATGAGGGGGACTTTGACCATGGACTGGCTTGTTGTTTGCTGGTGGTTGAACATAGAATCCAATATATTTAAGATGTTTGCAATTTTACTGTTTTATACGGCATACTGTGAGCTCTACTAGCAGAATGGACAAATGACATCTTGTGCTGCCAACCTCTGTTTTCCACTAAGGTCAGACTAAACAATGTTTATGTTAGTTGCAGTCATCACTGTGTCACATTTGGAGGTCAGTTGTACACTTGTTGGGATTTGACTAACATGTTACACACCAACCACTGTGACCAATGTGGGGATGTTGAAAGGTATAGTGCCTGTACTTGAGAACACCTGGATATACGAACAGCATTTACCCACAGGGTTGCTGAAATGCCATTTCTTGCAAACATTTCTGGTTTTCCAGTCTGGTGTGGTACTTCTTTGACGACACTTAAAGACAGGAATGTTGCTACTATAGCTTGAAGAACTTTTATTTTTCTTTCATAGTTCACTACAACAATAACTGCACTTACAACTGTTGAACTTGTAGAGCGCTCTGTGTCCTCATTGGCTAACATTGATATGGTGGATGATGGCAGTCCCTGAGGTGGCCTTGATTGTCATTTTCTGTGTCTACATTGGATGAACCATTGATTACACTGGGGAAAAATTTGAAAGGAAAAAAAAATTCTGTTGAGTTAGATTGTTATGCTGATTAAATCTAAAATTGGTGTGGTGATTCCAAAACTGCAATCAGTTCTTTCCTAGCGCGACATTTTTTTTTTTCTCAGCTTACCCTCCAGAGAAGCAAAATTCAATCAGTGGAATTTTGTGGATTAAAAAAAAACTTGAGGAACTGAAAAAGAACTGAATGCAATTTTGGAATCAGCATGCCAGTTTTCCTTTCAATCAGCATAAAAATCTAACTCAACAGAAATTTTTACAAATTATTCCACAGTGTTTTTTTTTTTAAGAAAATGAGGATCCTAATAGTTCAAAAACTTGACGTGACAGAGAAAAACTGAGATCAGTTTTGAATTCCGCATCCAAAAATTAGTCTAAAACAGCTATCAGCCCTAACTCAACAACAATCGTGTTTGCCAGTGTTGTCAGACCTGTTTGTTCTATCCACTGGTAGTGTCTTGTAAAGCTGTGTGCCAAACCCACAGGCTAACATGGGAAGATGTTGTTCTTTGGTAGCAGAACAAATGAATACGAGAATAATATTTTCACTTTATCATGTGACTGTTGTTTAATAGAAATGAATCTGTAAAGAATAAGGAAAATATGGAGTCATTGAAGCTCTGCTGCACATTGGATGGTTCAGGTTTTCATACCAAGATGTCCTGCTTACACACTCTTCATAAGACATATCTTTTTCAATAAATGTGTAAATGTTTCCTCCACTTATATATGATTGGAAGAAAATGTATACAGTAAAAGTTGTGTGTGTGTGTGTGTGTAGCATCTGAGGAGAATGCTTACTTAGTGGATGTTCATGGTCCTGGCTTGCTTCAGCACACCGGGGTTAATCACGCCGCGCTGCCCTAAGGGGTCTGAGGCTAATCCCTGCGGGGACATTAGTACTAACATACTTCCTCATACAGATGAATGCTCACACACAAGCGCACAAACATCCACACACACACTGACGCACACTTTCGCTTCTTCTGCACACTCTTTCTCACATAAAGCCATTCATCAGTGAGTTTTTCTGCTCTGATCCTCCGGCGAGGTGGCACTGCTGATGAAGATTTAGGACCCCAACTCCACTGACAGTGTGTGTGTGTGTGTGAGAGAGAGAGTGTTTGTCTACTGTATCTTCTCACACCAGTGTAATGAAGCCTTACACTGGTAGAGGCAGATGTCACACTCACAACTTATAAAGTTATCCCACACACACACACACACACACACACACATGCAGCTGACCTTGGGGACGCTGTCATGTGTGCAGGCTGCCTGTCAGCTTTGCACCCTCTACACACACAGATCCTTGTACGTGTGTGAGTGTGTGTGTATGAGTGTGCATACAAACTACAGAGGGAGACTTTAAATTTGTGATGACATGTTAATTTGCTCATCTTTCTCTAAGTTAATGATGCTCCTAAGATACTTTATGCTGCAATTCTGAGTGTGTGTACTTCAAGGGTAAAGCCCAAGATGTATAAGACTGATCAGGTTGAAGGAAGGGTTGTGATTGGTTAATGTTGGTAGCAAGAGGAGAGAGGGTGTTGTTGTGTTTTGGTTATCAGTCCATTACCTGTTTAGGATGATAAGGAGTGTCCACCAATGGTTGTCATGTGTGTGTGTACCCACCAGTACACTAAGATAACTATCCATGAATGTAAACACACACACACACATACACAGTTCACCTCCACATACAAAGTGTCCCATGTGTTTTCCATGCAGGAGAAGGTCAGAGCAGGCATCTAGAGTGTTCCTCCAGGTAGGCAGTCAGTCATAGCCGATCTGCTGATCCACTCACCTCTGCAGAGGTCACATCTGTGGTCCCTAAAGCCCAGAGGCCTCTGAAGGACCATCAATCACTCCAGACCTTGGACACACCAACACACACACACATACACACACCTCTACTCTAACACTATAGGGCTATAATGTGCTGTAAGGACAGCTGTGGCCACCTCTTTCATGGGTAAACACTGAGATCTTTGTCATGAGAGATACACTCCTCCTGGTTTAAAAGG